>CAUYSK010033369.1:0-77530 GCA_963575035.1 Avahi laniger
TATTTTTAGTTGTCTGATTAATTTCTTTCTATTTTTTAGTAGAGACGGGGTCTCGCTCTTGCTCAGGCTGGTCTCGAACTCCTGAGCTCAAACAATCCGCCCGCCTCGGCCTCCCAGAGAGCTAGGATTACAGGCGTGAGCTACCGCGCCCGGTGAATTTTATAAATTCTTGTATTTTCTTCTTTATCTTATAAAGAAGACCTGGGATGAGCTGATCATGGACTTTAACCTAAAGTCTCTTTTGGCCAGATAAGAAGAGAGAGAGAGATAATAAAGCTTGCTTCTCTGATTCCTCTGGACAACAGGAGGAAGAGTAGAGAGAGGCGAAGATAGAGGAAAAATGTGGTCAGAGATGTAGCACTATCCCCTTGTTGGGCCAACGTTCTAGAATAAAGAGCCATCTGCCCTTTTTTTTCCAGTTTAGGACTCGTAGTCTATAGCCATTTTCCAGGATCCGTCTAGTTTCTTCAGGGGCCAGATTTGGTAATTAAACAGGATATTACAGGGATCTCCACCCTTGCGTTGTTTAAATCTTTACAAGTGGCAGTAATTTCTACTATCCTCCTTGGGATGTGATACTAGTTTTGATTTACTATCTTGGTTAGTCTCTTGTAGGGGGAGGAGGAGCAGCTTCAGAAACTTCCATTTGAATTTCTCCACTATGGCCAAGGACCCGATGTGAGGATTACTCCAACTGCCTTGTATGTCCATTCCAATTATGCATCCAAGGACCAGGAAAATGACCATCAAGTGAGTCAGGAGACCCAGTGGATCTATTGTAACTGAGGCTTTGGCCGGAACTCCATTTATTACCTGACACCCATATGATTTCACTCTAACAGGGGGACATGATGATGCTTCATGCTGGCAAGTATCAATGTCAACTCAGACCCTGCGTCCAATAGTGCTTGAGATATCTGGATATGCCTTTTTCCCTAGCGTACGGTAAATGTACATTATGTATAATAAAGGTACAGTAAATTTACCCAAGTATATAGTCCCCAAGTAGATGGTCCTTTTGGTAAGGACTAGGGGAAAGACGGGTATTGCAGGGCTTCCCCCCCAATGGGGGGATTCTCTTTAGCCAGTGGGTTCTGGTGCTGAAAATTAGCTCAGGTTTGGAAACTGGACTAGGAATCATGATGTTTTGATTGGGAAGACTGACCTCTAGTTTCTGCTCATTTATTCTTTTTTTTTTTAATTTCTTCTTTTGACGGCATGTGCACATTTGCATGCGTGTCCCTTTTCATGTTACATACCGGGATGCTCATTTATTCTTACTCTTTGAAACAATTGCAAAGATGTGGAAACAACCCAAGTGCCCAACAATACATGACTGGATTAATAAAATGTAGTATATGTACACCATGGAGTTCTACTCGACCACAAAAAACAATGTTGATCTAGCACCTCTTGTATTTTCGTGGATAGAACTGGAACCCATTCTACTAAGTGAAATATCCCAAGAATGGAAAAATGGTGCTTACCACATGTACTCGCCAGCAAATTGGTTTCACTGATCAACACCTAAGTGCACATATAGGAATAATATTTATTGTGCATTGGGCAAGTGGGAGGGGGGAGGAGGGGATGGGTATATGCATGCATAATGAGTGCAATGCGCACCATCTGGGGGATGGACACTCTTGAAGCTCTGACTGGGGGGTGGAGGGGGGGCAAGGGCAACTTATGTAACCTAAACATCTGTACTCCCATAATATACTGAAATAAAAAAAATTATGTATATTAAGCAATACCCTTTTTGGTTGTCTATCTATTTTGCCTCTCGGGATACTGTATTCTATTAACCATCTCTAATTCTCTACAGATCAGATACACTTGGTTGCCAATCTAATTGTGTCCTTTGTTGTAATAGTTACAAACCTCTGGCTTCTGGTGGTGAACTGCTATCACCTGGCTGCTATTGCTCAGGTGGGGAGGGTTGGCAATCATTTCTTCTTCTATCAACAATCAATCTGGCCTGCAGAGGAGAGTCACCATTGAACTTCTTGGTGATTCTGCTGCTCCTTTTCACCAGCATTGCTGATGGCCTAGGTAAATCATGTGTCTTCTGGGTTCTCCTGTGTGACGTAAATCTTCCACTGGATCTTCTGGCTTCATATAACACATCCACTCTAGCATGCCCACTTCTCTCAGCCTTTGAATTTCTTCCTCTACCATCTGCCACAGCAATTCGGGAATTTCAACATCACTCAGTTTGGGCTGTTGTTTTTTCTAGGCTTATACGAGCCACCTTAGCAGTGTGTTACACCAGCCTCTGGGGGCCCTGCTAGGGTGTTAGGTCTTGTATCTCAAGAGAGTGCCCCCAAACCAACAAACTTTCCCTTATCTAGTCTTAGTATAAAGCTTTCCTTGATGAAGCACTTTCAGAACCTAGTTGCATGGGTACTCCCCTGACTTCTTCCAGCACATGCTGGCTAGGTGTTCCAGTTACTTTGAGATATAGTCCCTTTCTTCCCCTGTCAAGTCCGGCTTGTTTTTGGAAGGCATTTGTTGCTTACAGGCCTATTGCTTTGTGGAGGAAAGGCCTCCATATTGTCTTCTCATACAGAGGAAATACTAGCTCTTACTGGGGAAGTGTGGGCCACTTCTTTAGGCTCAGAAGTTTTAGAGAAGACTGAGGAGTCAAAATCTTCAGGAGCATCCACTTAGATGTCCTCGTTCCATGTGTCAGGTTCCCAAATTTTCTCAACTAGGACCCCAACTTTGGCACAACATACCTAAGTTGATGTAGACCTTACAAAGTCTTTGCCAGCCCAAGGGGGCTTTCTGCAGCAAAGGTTGCTCATTAGAGGAGTCCCAGAGTGGGTGGAAATGGCTAGGCTCTTATCCTACTGCTTTGCTTGGTTATTGGCTGGGGGTCACCCCCAGAGAATGTGACCTTGATTACCACTACTTTGCTCAGTCATTGGTTGCTGTATACCCCAAGAAAAGTGTGACTTGGGTTCAAAAGCTGAGGCAGATTCAGAAAATGCTTCAGCT
Source organism: Avahi laniger (assembly GCA_963575035.1). Classification (NCBI taxonomy): domain Eukaryota; kingdom Metazoa; phylum Chordata; class Mammalia; order Primates; family Indriidae; genus Avahi; species Avahi laniger. The sequence goes on from CAUYSK010033369.1 coordinate 3,004, forward strand.
GGAGGCTGTCAGCTAACAACACTCCTTGCAGCTGCTTAAGGCCTTCTTTGAAGGCGGATATCAGGAGTGTATAACTATGTTTTCCACATGGACTGAGCCCAAAACCAATATGTGTGAACTAAATTTGTTTGGATTAAAATTTATTTTTTCCACCCTCTATGCACTATGTGTGTCTCACAAAGGAGATTTGACTTGCACATCTGAGTGTCCTGTGCATCAGTTCAGGACCTATCTACAGTGGTGTAGCTTGGGGCATCAGCCATGGAGGTCACCTAGAGAGGTTATGATGGTGACTAGTGCAAGTGATACTCCACATGCAAGGGAAGCTGAGGGCTACGCTGCCTGGTTGGTGGGGGATAAGGTAGGGATTTTGGGGGGAGAAGAGAGACATTGAAAAGATGGCAGATTGTGGAAAATTCTTTGGTCATTGATTGATTGGGGGAGCATGGACCTCTTTGGACAGAAAGTTTGTGAGTTTTTTCATTTTTATTTTGAACAGCATAAGGTGGCACCACTTCCCTGTCTTTAACAATATTTTCTAAGTTATGCCTGTTTTTTCCCCGCTCCCACATTTGTTCATCAAACATTTATAATTCTGTTCCAGTTATGAAAATGCTGAAGAGAGACTCTGCCCATGGTCCCAGTGCATGATCTAGCAGAGAAGACAATACATCATTCCAGGACTATGAAAGAGGTAAGCACTACTGTGATGGGAGCAAAAAAGAAGAGTCCCTAACTCAATCCTTGGGGGAGAGGACAGTAAGGGAAGGCTTCCCAGAGGAAATGATGCCAATTTAATCTTGAATGTAGAGTATGAATTAGGCATAAAAGTAGGGGAAGGGGAATTCCACGTGGACAGAGAAGCATGTGCAAAAAACATGGAAACATGAAAAGAAATGGCAAAGGGAGGAATTTTAAATAGTTGAATATGACTGAGTCTTAGTGGATATGTGCGAAGGAGTGGAGAAGGGAGATGGAGGAGTGGTTAACAACAAGGCTGAAGAAATAGGCAGGAAGCAGATTATAAAGGACTTTTATGGTAAAATAGCTTAACTCTTATGCCAAAGATCAGTAGGGACCCACTGATGCTGAGGAGTGATGAGATCAGAAAAGTCACTCTGGCTGCAGTGTGCAGGATGAATTGGAGGGACAAAAACTGGAAACAAAAGAGCACTTAAGAAGCTATTGTATTAGGTCATATAGAAAGGTTGAAACTAAGGTAGGGATTCACAGAATTAGACGGATTTTAGAGCTATCAAGGGGGTTTAATCATCAGGACTTGGATTGAAGACAAGTATAAGGGATGGAGCAGGCAAGGTTGATTTCTAGGTTTCTGGATTGGGTGACTGGGGTTATGGTGGTGATTGACCTGTCCTACTGTCTTCTCTATATGGCCTAACTCACTGTGGTAATGGCAAGGATTTCTTAGTTTTCTCAGGCTGCCATAACAAAACACCACAGACTGTATGGCTTAAACAAGAGAAATTTATTTTCTCACAGTACTGGAGGCTGGAAGTCTAAGATCAGGGTGCCAGCATGGTCAGGTTCTGGTGAGGGCTCTCTTCCTGGCTTGCAGATGGCTGTGTGCTCACATGGTCTTTCCTCTGTGCATGTATGTGGACCACAGAGAGAGAGATCCCTTTCTCTTCCTTTTCATGTAAGTCCACCAGTCCTATCAGATTAGTTACCCATTCTTATGACCTCATTTAACCTTGATTACCTCCTAAAAGCCCTATCTCCAAATCCAGTCACATTGGGGGTTAGAGCTCAACATGTAAATTTTGGAGGGGACACAATTCAGTACAGAGTAAAGGGTAATGAAAAAACCTGAAGAATGAGCTGCTTAGAGTACTCTGAATGCTTACAAAAATATACATGTTTGCGTATATATAAACTGAATGTACAACTCTCCTACTGGTTCTTTTCTTGGGCTTTCTGGGTTGATTCCACCTAGGTTGCATCTAATACCTCCTTCAGAGTTATCAGAGCCACCTCCTTGTATTGTTATGTTTGGGGGAATGATTTGGGGCCCTTGGCTAGCTTGCTTGGAGCTTGTGCATTCCTTCCTTGGTGACAACCCTAGGTGGTTTTCTTCCACATGAGCGCAAACCATATTATGATTCTGGGATCCAAAAGATACAAAGAACCATATGCTTACTTTTCATTACATCTTATAACTGTACAAGCTGATGTTAAACTGACTCTGTTTTTCCATTGTCATTGTACTGTGAGTTCTGCTTTTGAGTGCAAGCCTGTTTTTCTTAGATTGTCAAATCCACCAATTTTAAAGTTTATTAGATTTATTTTATATTTTATTTTACTCCCCATCAATGGGGTTTTAAATCAAGATGGAGACTCTTAGAAGAAGTTCTGGTTTAGCAGTGGGGTGAGGATAAGAACAGACACAATATTTTTTGTGTTGGAAATGTTGAGTTTGATATGCTTATGGGATAATCCTATAGACATTTGAATATACTGGTTTGGAGCTCAGGAGAGAGGTTTGAGATAGAAATAAAGACTTAAGAGACATCATAATATAGGTAGGAACGGAAACCGTGGGATAGCACCCAGGAAGAGTAAACAGAGTGGGAAGAAAGGAGGGAATGTAGTGGAACTCAAGAAAACATTGACATTAAGAGATAGAAGAGGAGAGTAGGAAGCAGAAGAGAAATCAGCCACAGTAGAGTTGGAGGGAGCCCAGGAAAGAGTGCTCTCACAGAAGTCAAAAGATGAAAGATTTCCAAGATGAGAGAGATTAATAGCACCAAATTCTGGAAAGAGGTTGAATAAGATAATGACTATCACATAGGATAAAGTAGGGGTTGGCAAAATTTTTCTGTAAAGAGCAAGCTAGTAAACATTAATGTTTTAGACTTTGTGGGCAATAATGTTGCAACTAGTCAACTCTGCCATTGTTCAGTGAAAGCAGCCACAGACAGTACATAAATGAATGTGTGTGGCTGTGTTCCAATAAAACTTTATTAACAAAAAAAAGTGGTGGGCTGGATTTAGCCTATGGGGCTGAAGTTTGCCATCCCTAGCTATACAGTACAGATTAGAGTTTACTGATGACTTTGGCAAGAGAAGTTCTTGTACAGTGGTGGCAGCAGAAGCCCTACTGCAATAATTGAGAAAGTGGAGATGGAGAGTGCAACAAGCTTTTCTGAAGCTATACTGTAAGTGGGGGGAAGTGTGGGCCCTAGAGGGCTTCACCAGGTTCAGAGAGGATTTTCTCTTTCAGAGAAACTCTTGCACTCTCATGGGGGAAGACTGCAATGTTCTCCGGAAATATTTGTAAAAGTTGTTTCCCCCCGTCTGCTTGCTTGTGAGCTGCCACCAAAACTTTAATTGACTTGTTCAGGCTTAATGAATATTTATTAGGAAAAATTGTAAATCAACTATTTTGCTATAGGATTGAAACTCAATGAAACCACTGCAGGGGTAATTTTTCCAAAGCTGCTGACATGGGGAGAAGATTATTTCTTAGGCTGTCATTACAGGTTCTTTTACACTTTCACAGCTAGAGCATTGTGAATCAACAAATAAGCAAATACCTCCTGCTCAGAGGGCTGGTAGGCTGGCAGGAAAGTGGTCATTCTGAGTTTCAGAGCAGCTAGAGGCTTAAAGGGGCCTGGTATGACTCCTCAATTGCAAAGGCTCACAGCTTTTGAAGCTCAAAGAGAAATTCGGTTGGACTCCACCTGATCGTATTAGGAAGAGCAAGTCCAAATGAAGGGGAAAAGGGAATGTCCTCCTCTTGGGGTTCTTATAGTATTTCCTTTAAGCAAGGCATTGGACTTAAATGGATGTGGATTCTTTTTAGTCATCATCTGTCTTGTCACCAAGACTGCAGTCACCTTGAGGGCAGGAGCCTAGATTTCTCCTCCCTCATCTGGTGAGGAGAGCAAGAGAGTGTACACCTTCCCCCAACCATCTAGTCCAGGTGATGTTTGGTTACAATGACAATGGCTGTCAGAAAATTTGGGGATCTTGCCCATTCAAATGGTCTTGTGAACCCTCCATGTTGAGGATGCTGAGGATGTGGCCGGTTTGGAACATTGATATGTCCCTAAAGCCTCCCTCCACCCTTTCCTGACAATAATGTCCTTCCAGGGAGCCTTTTGAGAAAGTCCAAGTGCCCTGTGCCTTCACTGAGTGTAAATGGCTTATCCATGACTCCTACTCTTGGATATACAGGAAGTCTCCTAGCACTTCATAGCACTTTTAGTTCTGGAGGCAGATTTTGTTAATTCTCAGTGCCACCTGTCATTCTCTTGCAAGACTGTGCCCTTCCTTCAGTCCAGAAAGATAGGGGTGAAACTGTAAGTTTTTCCAGGGCCCCCAGATTCAAGAGAGATTTCCTGATGGGATGCTAAGTTTTGTGTGCTCTTATAACTGAATGCAGATATATTGTTGCTGAGTTTCATGTCTGCTAAGTGATCTGATAATAAATTGGTTCCCGGGAAGCCCAATCCAACAGGGTGGGGACAAGAGGGGAGGGGTACAGTCCAGAGTAGCTGAAAAGCTGGCTTAGGTTTTGAGAGTAATTCTCCCACTCATAATAGGTTTTGGTGGCATTTGTGTTACAACTGGTTTCTGACCCTTGTGAGATAGCATATTAATGTATTTTCTGTTTGATTCAGGCTGGATTCTGAGGAATAATGGTTTTGCTTCTCGCTTATCAGTTCATTCTCCTTCTCTATGTTCATCTCCCCAGGTCATAGTCAACCTTTTCCCCATCCAATAGCAGGAATGTGATTTGTAGCACTATTTCTCCCGATGATCCTACCAGTTTTCTTAAATACGTTTGCCCTTTCTGTTTGAAGATTGTTCTATTGACTGAGTGTGATCAGATGTGTCTTAACAGGGCAAGAACACTGATACAGAGACCAAGAGGCATTCTCCTTTTGTGCATGGAGAGTGCCATTTGAAGTTCAAGGCCTTTTTGTAGACTTGGTTGGCAAGGCTGACCTAAGTGTATGCAAAATATATGGCTACTTACAGTCCAATTTGAGAAACACTAAAAGGACTCTTTTTTGCTTCTCCCTTCCTCCAAGGAGAAAAATCCCCAAATCCCACCTAAACCAAAATAGTGCTCCACTATCATCTGCCACAGTGCCTGAGATTAGCTTCTCCTTTGGGGTAAGGAATTAGAGTTCCTATTAAAATAGAATTCTATTATTTTGGAGGATCCAGGGACATCGCTTGGTACTTGAACTGATTTCATCAGCCCCCAAAGGGACTATCACTCTAGTCTAGTCACTGAACCTGCTCCCTAGAGAATCATTTCTCTTCTGATGGGACTGCCACAGGTGCCTTAATAATAATAATAATAAAGTAGTCGAAGAGTTATAAAGTGTGAGTGGTTCGGCAGCTATTCAGCATTTCAGAGGACAGTGAAAATGGTAGTAATTGTGATGAAGCCTACAGGCCAGCCTACACTTCAGAATTTTCTGAGAGTGTTCCTTTCTCACTCCTATTTTTCTTGTTCACCAAGGTCTTGTGTTCCTTGCTTTCTAAGTCCCTAACCCCAGATATCTTTCTTCCTTTATCTCCCTAGCATCTCAACTGCACTTTTCTTCTTTTCTGGCTCGGCTGCAAATTATCCTCTCTCCTTTTTTCCTATCATTATCCCCTGTTCTCTAGGATGATAATAATATGAAACTGATTTACATTTAAACACTTTCTTTATTTATTAGATAAAGTTGAATTCCATGTTCAGAATCTGCAAATCAGACTAGACCATTAACCTTTCATTTCTCTCTCAGGAATATTCTAAAATCAGTATAGTCCTAAATTCATTATTTCTTCAATGAAATAAAGATCAGTGACCTTTGGTGGAATAAAGGTTTTCCAATGAGGCATTAAGTTATTATCAGTCATTAAAGCAGCAGCGCAAATCTTAGCCAAGCAACTGAAAGTACTAGGACATATACTTTGTGACGACATAGGAAAGTAATTGGAAGTGTTTTTGAAGGTCATCAATTCTGAATTTGGGCACTTCTTTGGTAGGTCTTGTGTGTAGATGGGAGAATTGGGTACCAAGGCTGGAGGCAGGGCAAGCCTCTGGGGAGAGAGTCCCCAAGGATGGAGGAGACAGAGAATGGCAATGGAATGCCTTAAAGTGAAACTATCTAAGGTCTTGGAGGTATGGTTCTGTTTAAGCTGAGGGGTCTGAACCTGACTACAGTTGCAGTTGAGATGGAGAGAGGTGTAATCCTTTGTGAAAATCCCCAGTAAGGGGACTGTTGCATCATTGTCAAAGCTTCTGGAAGGAAGTCAATTAGTGAACAACTTCTTGGCATTTGCGTCCACATAAAATTTTAAACAGCTAGTCAAAGTACAGACATAGAATTCTTTCTTTACAATTTTATTTACAAAAATGTATTAAAACTTTGTACAATACCTCATGGCAATGAGGCTCCGTAATTTATGCCCACACATGCAATTTATGCTTTTACAGCCATTAGTTTGCTTGGCAATTTTTCTGTTCACTGAAGTACAGCTTTAACAACAAAAAGAAAAGAACTGGAAAAAAAAATCCTCAAGTGACTACCGCCAAACTCCCATAGCTTGAAGTTAGTAGCAGAAATTTGAAGCAATCAACATTTTTTTAAACATGCAAGTTTTTTTTAAAAAATAACAAATCAATTTCCCCGCCTCTTCAACCCAGTGAAGTTTCCTCTCTGAAAAACTGATTTGAGTCAATAAACATACATTTCTCTTTATACAGTGCCTATGAAAACGTTTGTGTGTAGGTTGGTTGGTTTGTTGTATACAACTTCGTGTTCACACAGCGTTAGCTTCCCGCGCTGGGACATTATAGCATTCATAAGTTGAAAATCACAGTTTCATGAGAACAAAACAAAACAAAAACACAACAGCTTTCTTTTTTGTTCAATGCCATTTAAATTTTGACAGGTGAGTTATTTGCTTATGACACAATTTTTGGAATGAAAGTTTATATTACACTTTTCTGAAAACGTTTCATTGGAACGAGACTTCTTCCTTTCTTTTTGAAGACAAGAGCAAATATGCAGTGAGTCAACTAAGCATCTAAGGGTCACACTTGGGAAATGAATGCGAGCTCCTAGTTTTTGCAGTCTGGAAACTTCCCAATGCACGTTACCGATGAGAGCAAACTACTGAACTACAGAAAGCATACGTCATTATATAGGAGGTAATTAGTGAGCGGAGACTATTTCCTCTGACTGTTCTGATGATGCCAATGGCAGGTATGCAGTTAGTTACTTGATAGCCCATGGAGCAGTGGAGTGATCTTCTGAGAAAGTCAGTAGAGACTGCTCTAAGCAAGGACCTGGAGTGATGTTGCGGCCCTTGGATTAGCAGTAAGGTTTGGGAATGCATTTTAGTCTTTGCAAACTAGAAAAGGACACATGCAGTCTGACGGAGAGCCACAGGCAGTAGCAGGCAACAGCTGGTAAGACAGACCTACCAAGAGTAAAGTCAGATTGTGAACTGTTGTCTGAACCTGCTGTCCTGCCTTGCAATGCGGTCCTGTCTCCGGAGTGTACACTTGAAAGGCATACTTAGCAGAGAAAGCCGAGCTAAACACAGTGTTGTTTCTTAGAAAGATATTCTAAACACGTCTGGGAGTATAGGCAGCATTTCCCTCATCTCAATGCTAGATACTCAGCTCTATTGACTTAAAATGCACACTGAAGCAAGAAAAACAGATCTGTGAACTGAAATTCCAGGCTTCTTGGAGAGCTCCGGGATCCGTTTTAGGAAAGCACCAAGAGGTATCCTGATAGTGCCCCGTCCCTTGCTACACACAAAAGTCAATTTTGAAAGCTCTGTTAATCCCTTCACTGAGTAGGAAGTTATCATAGCATTTTCACAAAACCGTTTCAAGAACACAGAGATTTCACCGATTAGTCCCTTTTCCAAAGCGTTTGAATTTACTTAAGTGTTGCATTTACATTCTAAAGATATACACATTTCAGCAACGTGGAAAGGAAATAGGGTGCACAGAACATTACCACCAACAGGAAATACCAAAAACATCTGGTCAGCAGATCCTAGAAGAAATGCCAGTCTGTCTTCCCAAACACCGGCAGACAGATTTTTTTTTTTTAATCTGGAGGAATTAATTCTTTTAGCTAAGATTGGCCTCTTTGCTGAATTGGAATTTTAAATTTGTGTGTGTGTGTGAGTGCGTGTGTGTGTGTATTAAAGAACATGGTGTCTGTGTACTGTGCAGTGGTATCAAAGAATGGCTTTTTTTGAACTGACTTTTTTTAATAAGATTTTTTTCACATACTGAAATCTTGCATGTCCATTTTTTTGTTGGTTTTTATTTAATTATTTTTTCAAGCAAAGCAAAAAGATTTCAATGATGGTTTGCATTGTCGTGAGTCTCAGAGTGTTCCATAAGGCACTGAAGGAAAAAAAAAATCAGTTTTTCCTATTGAAAGGTCATTGCACCATCAGCAATATTCGTGTCATGCCCGACACCAAGGAGAGTGAAATCTGGCTCAGGATCCTTGAAGCAGCCACGTTTTCGGTGATTTCCTCTCATCACTTGCCTCCAGTGGGAAGGGATCTGCAAAGGCAAGGGGAAATTTAAATTTGAAGGGGCTTTCTATTGGGAATTTAGAAGTTTATTATGGCTCAGTCTATCTCGGGGAAAAACCGTGGCTGTTTTCTCAAATTGGCATCTCTGGGGCTGTACCCCATTTGACTGGCTTTAGGCAACAGATCTGGTTAAATTCTTTAATCTGATGCAAATGCTTTGCAATAGGTTAAATTAGGAGCATCCTCAACCATATGTATTATAGTAGGGAATATATGGGCATTGTATGATGTCTAATTCAAGACTTTAATCACTTAGGATGTAGGTATACTAGAAAGTTTTAGTGGCATTTAAATATAAATATTCGGCAGAACTACACTGTAGAATGTATTCTGATTGCAGACTCTGTGACAAAGGACTGTTTACCTAGGACAGAAGGTAAACAGTGCTCGACAGATTACTAAATTAAAATCCATTTTGACTGTGAGAAGAAGATGTGCTGTTCATTGCCAGAAAGGTGACCACTTGTTTTTCTTAATACCTACAACCTTAGTTATTAAAGTCTGAAAATAGCACAAGGACTTTAAAGAGAGCACATTCCAGGAAGAGGCCAGAGCAAAGATAGCCGTGAAGGGGCTTGGCATCCATGGGGTCTTTGCCTTGACATTAGGAGCCTGATTGAGATGCTGATGGTGCCTTCCTTTTGGAGGCATTAGTTCCTGGGGGGCTGGGGATTAATTTGTCCCCGACTCTGAGTACTGAAGGCCACTTCTTGCCTCCTCTTCAAGCTCACACCTCCCTTTTCATCCTTTCCCTCTATATTAATGGGACACTTCCTTTTCTCCTGAGCTGACACTAAATATTATCTCAAAGGAGTAACATAATCGTGATCTACCACCGGGCCTGGAATAAAAGTATCTGCAGGAACAATGTCAAAGATTCATCTGAAGGCCGAAAGCACCCAAGGAGAGCAGACTCAGACTAACATGGAAGTGGCAAACCTCTTCCTTGGAACCTCTTGCCTGAATCATATCTGTGTTAGAAGCTTTGAGAAGTTTTATATCTATGGCAGAAAGATCAATGTCTCCTCCACCATCCCCCACTGGCCATGGGATATCACTACCTTGCTGCATGACTTTGGGAAAGTGACCTAACTTCTCAGTCCCTCTGTTTCTTGCTTTAAAATGGGGATAAATGCAGTATTATCACTGAGGTAAAAGTCCTCTGGGAGAAAGAACATTGCCATCTCTGTTATGTAGAATTTGGTTTCCCACTTAACGTAAAATGAACTCTTTTAAGCAGGAAAACTTCTCCAGCAAGAATGTCTGTGTGTAGGCTGCAGAAGGAAAATTGAGAATGGGCTGCATAAACAAAGTTAATATTTTCCAGGAAGTTAAACAGAATAGTCCTACAGGAAAAATGGAAAACCTTTCCTCTAAATTCAGGCATTTTGAGGTCTTGCAAATGAGAGGGATTTTAAAAATATTGTTGAAGAAGCCAAAGAAGCCAGAAGTAGTTCTGACCAGCAATAAGGAAATTGGAAATAATCTCTTAAAATAATTAGTGGAGTCAGCCCTAGGGTGTAATGAATCTGGAGCACTTGACGGTTGGTCACCTGCCATGGCCTGCTCGTGGGGCCAGACTTCCAGTGGCTGGTCAGTAACTCAGAAGCATCAGGTAGTCAAAAGGCCGTCTGCTCCCTAGTGCGTGCTAAACGTGATCTGAGGCTGAGGCGCATGTTCCCACAATCAGTCCAATAATCCTGACTCCACTATCACCCATAGAAAATGAGAGATGACTACCTTGTCTTTCAAATGCCCTTTTATTAACCAGATTTCACTGGATCATATTTTTGCAGGTCATTTATCCTGAGTCATTCTTCCTGAACAATTACTGCTACTATAAACCCTCAAGGCAGGCTCTGATAATTAGCAATAAAAGTATAATCTCAGGGTATTTTGGATCTCTGTGCCCCTGAATAGACCCAGACAGATTTAGGCCAACTCAGACAACTGGAAGTCTAAAAACTAAGTAACAAATTAGAAGTCACCAGGAGATATTCCACAACTTCTTGAGAAATAAAAGATGAATGGGTGAAGAGGTCACTCTTCACTTAAACAACACTCCCCTAATGTCCCATCACTAAATTGGCTGAGGTTATCCAGAGGTTTCTATTTCTTGTTCAGCCTGCTTTGACTGACCCATGTGAGGTTTGCCTGATATCTTCTGAGGGTTTTTCTTCTTTCTGGAGACTGCATATAGGCTTGGAGGACAGATTTGTTTGCAGAGGCTCATTCCAGGTTTTCTTTTCACCCCACAGATGGTTGCCAAGGTGCTAGCTAACTGGGCTGTAACCACACTGGTGTTGGTGTCTATTAAAATGTGACTTTTGCCTCAATTAGCGTGAATTTTGCTTCACAAAAGTGAGTCAACCAAGATGACTAAAGGAAAGCCAGAGAGCCAGAAGTTGTGGAAAGTAAATTTCTGGGCTTTTCCCCTGGGTTTGATGTTCCAGGCCTCCACTTCAGGACTGTAATATTCTGCCCAAACAAAGGTTTGCAGATCCCGTTTTCCCCCCTCATATATATATACACATAAACTATACATATTAATACATATTTTTATCTCTCTCTATATATTTATCTGTATATCTATCTCTATTTCTCCTCTCTTCCTTTCCTCCTTTCTTCCTTTCTTTCTTTTCTTGAGTTACATTCTCTGAGATCATTTCCTTTAGAATCTTACTACTCCCTGGACTAGCAGTATCTGCATGACCTGGGAGCTTGTGAGCAATGTAGAATCTCAGGCCCCATCCCAGACCTGCTGAATCAGGATCTCCACTTTTACAAGGTCCCCACATGACCCGCATGCACACTGACGCAGGATGTGTGAGGAGTACTGCTCTGCACCTTTAATAAGAGACTGAGGCTATGGTAGCTGGGTAACAGGGACATAGATTCTCAGATGGAATGGCTGATAAACAAAGAAGATCTGGAGGTTGTGTGACTCTGAGCCCTGATACGCTTCTGTTTCAGAAAGATTCTTTCTGGGGAAAGCAGGAGTGATTGAATTTTCAGTCTTGTGTGGAGCACATAAGGAGTGGGGCATATGAAGGCTTGAAGTTCCTCAAGACTTTTCTTGTGGACAAGTGGGACAGAAACTTAAGATCTGTTCTTCATCTGACAGGACTCCATTGTGGTTTCAAGTTTCCTAGAGGCCACCAGGCTATGGGTGGCTAGAAGCGGCGTGGTTTAGTAAAGAATATGGCTATAGGGGGAAGAATGGCTGAGTTCCAGTCCCAGAGCTGCCACTACTACCTAGTTGTGTTGCCTTGAGTAAGTCACTTGACGTGGCTTAGTCTTAGTTACCTGAAAGGGAAAATACTACCTGACTGTCTTTTCTCAAATGAGGCAATCGATGTGAGAACACATGGAAAACTGCTACATGGATTTAAGGTGTATTACTTATTTGGATGCCAGCACCTCAGAATTTAGGATAATTAAGCTACTGAAATTGCTCATGTACTGTCCTTTGAAAAAGCAAATAACATATCCTAAATTGTAATGGGCCTATATCACCTACTCAAGAGTATAACATCTTAAGCACACTGGGACATTAAATGCTTGCATGCAAACAATGCTAATTACAGATGAATGCATGTATTGTACATCCACCAATGCAATGGGAAGACTTTGTCAGTGGGTTAATTCAGTGTGCTGAGTATGTTGTGGCAAAAGGCAGGAAAAAAGAACAACCAGCAACTTCATTAAACAAGATGATGTTTTCCATGGTGAAGACAACTGATTTATTTGGATGAAACATTATTTAAAAATCAGCTGAATTTAGATCCACAATGTGAAATATAAGAAGGTCAAAACACAAATGCATTTGTAGACATTCCAGTGCATTGACATTTACTCATGAAGTCAAAATCACTCACCTAAAATAAGGGGTATGAAGTTGCTAATTGTTCTGTTCCACTCCAGATAGACATGGTAGTGATGGCAGATGTACTTTAAAGTAACAAGACCATATTCTTTTAAACACTTCCAGAATGGAAACATTGTCCTAATACAAGCTTGCCTTTGAACACATTTGAGTTATCGGTAGGGCCTGGCTGTAGCTGCCAGAGTCAAGGTGGCATCATTCAGGTTCATCTAAGTATGAATTTGGGTTTGGCCAGCAGCAGGGAGCCTAGTCTGTCCTTTGAGAGACTTACCTGAGTATCAGTTCCAAGGAAGGGACAACAAAGGAACTCAAAGATTAAGAAAATTGTCTCAGGTTTACACACTGATTAGTTAAAAGAAGCACTGCTCCCTTATGGAATCACTGCACTACTCGAGGTGGCAGTGCCTCACTTGTATTCCTAATTTTAACATCAGGTTCAGAGCAGTTGCTTTCTCTAGAGCTGCACTGTCCAACACGGTAGCCACTGGCCACATGTGACTATGAACATTTGATATGTGGCTAGTACCGGTCAGGATGTATCATAAGTATAATATATACCCCAGATTTCCAAGCTTAGCATGAAGAAGAGAATGTAAAGTATCTGATTTGTTTTTTATATTGATAACATGTTGAAGTGATAATATTTTGGATATATTGGGCTAACTAAAATATACCATTAAAATTAAAATTAATTGCGCTGGTTTTACTTTTAAAAATAAAAGTAAACATGCGACTACTAGAGCATTTTTTTTTTTGAGACAGAGTCTCACTCTGTTGCCCGGGCTAGAGTGCCGTGGCGTCAGCCTAGCTCACAGCAACCTCAAACTCCTGGGCTCAAGCAATCCACCTGCCTCAGCCTCCCAGGTAGCTGGGAGTACAGGCATGTACCACCATGCCCGGCTAATTTTTTCTATTTTTAGTTGTTTGGCCAATTTCTTTGTATTTTTAGTAGAGACGGGGTCTCGCTCTTGCTCAGGCTGGTCTCGAACTCCTGAGCTCAAACGATCCACCCGCCTACTAGAGCATTTTTATTTGTTTGTTTATTTAAGAGACAGGGTCTCTCTATATTGCCCAGGCTGGACTTGAACTTCTTGGCTCAAGCAGTCCTCTTGCCTCAGCTTCCCAGGTAGCACACCATCATTCCCAGCTCTCCTAGAGCATTTAAAATTGCACACGTGGTTCACATATGTGGCTTACATATATTTCTATTGAACAGTATCACTCTAGAGAATTATTTTTTCCTTTTGAGTTACAGAGCACAATCATGACTATGCTATTAGAAAAGCACCACTGCCTGACAAGAAAGCACAACCATTGTTTTCAAAGAATTGAATGATTGCAAACAATGCTTGAAACAATAAACCAAACTAAAAACACAAAACAAGAAAAAAGAAAGAGATTAACATATAGTAACATAAAGCTGATTAGTTTACTAGACCTTAACCGTACCCCTAGATCTTAACACTCTCTGTTCCATACACGTTGTAGCCTTCTCTGTATGTAGCGTAATTCTGAGTGTTGGTGGCAGGAGCAGGCTTAAAGTTTTGGGTGTTCTTTGTGAGTTTCATGCGTTTGGACTCTGCCCGTGATTTGTAACAGAACTCTATCAAAGCCACCATCATGGCCAGCCCCAGACCTCCGACAAGTATATAGAAAACGCCTGCCACATTGCTCAGGCTCAGAGCGCTGGTCTTGTCCTAAGAGAAATGAACAACGTGATTAGTTCTAGGGGAAAACAAAGGCGCCGGGACATTATAATACATTACAACAGTATAGGGTAGTTCTAAATTGTAAAATAACTAAACATTGATGTAAGTGTTATGACTCAACTCTGGCAACTGACTAATGTTTTGCAATGACCAGCAAGATGGTAGATTGTGCTTCTGTTGACAGTTTTGATCCTCGCCTAAAAGTCCTTTTATCTGAACTCCTTACATCTCTTTAGTACCTGAAAATGCTGTTCAACAACTAAATAATACACCACTTGGCTATGGGAACAAAAGAGTAAACACAAGCACAATTTATTCCTCTGCCAGCTTTGATAAACACCATTTGCCAGAGTCGAGTTGTGACATCTCTATAAATGTACCACTCTTTTCATTTGGAAACTTGAAGCACTCTTTCCCCTCTCAGCCCCGCAACACCCCTTTCTCCCTTGTTCTCCCTGTGACAAACTTTGTCAGCTAGTCTTCAAGATACTAGATGAGAATATTGAGGTTCCTGATGTTCTTATCTGGGGAATTACTTCACGAGGGTTTGTTTAAAAAGGGTTAACTCTCCTTTTTCTCCCAGTGGCTGAGAAATTGCTCCCTTTGGGGACTGGCTGCTAAGCCCTCATCCTAGTTAAAATCAGGGCAGCAAGTCTTTGTGTTGCTGGAACAAGGGTGCAGCACAAAGAACTGGCTCTGTTCCATCTTCCTGAGAGTTTAGGGAAACTGTCAGGAGGACCCATTGGATCCTGGATTGGCTCCATACACATCAGAAAGCTTTTCCAGGAGGCTGACGATTTTTTTTTAAAAACCCAGCTCACTTTTAGTTTTTACTCCAGGGAATACAGAAAATAATAATAATATAAAAAAAAACACTACACTTATCTGCTTTCTACTTAACATGGGGGAAAAATTGAGGATGCCGGTCAGTGACTTTCGGGTCAAACTGTGCAAATCCGACTAAGCTGTCTGCCTGTATGAAAAAGCAAAAGCTGAACTGCTGAACAATGTAAAGAAAAAAAGTTGGTGTCTTGAGCCCTACCTTGAGGTAGGACACACCAAGGGCCAGGAGTCTTTCTTTGAAAAAAATAAAATAAAATAGCATTTTGTAGTCTTTTTAGAGGGAATGTAACCATTTTGCTGCTGAATGTAATTGAATGGAATATACAAATTGTTAAGCGAGTGAATTTTGAGCATCTTCTTTAAGTGATAACACAGTGGGCAGATGATGGCCATTGCTGATACTCAACACTCCGGTTCAGCAAATCTTGGTATCATTTAAAGAATTAAATGTAAGACAATATGGCCATGTCCTTCTGATCCTATTTTCATAGGAGTCAGTCCTGTGCTTGTTTACCTTAATCAAAAGGCCAATTGAAATTGATTTGCATCCAGGAAGGGGAGTGTGGGAGTGCCTCATGTCCACAACAACCTTGCAAATAGTCACTCTTCTAGGATAACCATTAGATAGATGAGTAGTAAGAATTGTCACTTATAAAACAATAGATTATCTCCTTAAGGAGGCTGGTGAGGCTATCTGCAAGGATGTTCCACAGTCCATTAGGAAATGGACCAATTTCTGGTAACCCTTCCTCTGCCATTAGATTTTTACATGTATGTGATATTTAATGGGGGAAGAGGTCCTTTGACATAACCCATATAAACTGTAGCAACAAGAACAGTTTCAAGTTCCAGGTATTTAGGTTTTACAAGAGTTACAGAATTCCTTGATGTGGGATGTAGAAAACCAGTAGCAAAATGGTTTGTTGCACAGGGAAAATGAGTGGCATTTCATGAAATGAATTAACTGATACCACAATATTAGTTCAAATAAAGGAAAGGCAAAAATTGAAACTAAAAAGAACTTTCTTAGGGGAGCGAAGAGGGGCAGGAAGGAGGCGAGGAAGAGTGTTTCATGCTTATCAATGTGATGTTATCCTGACAATGTATATACCCTTAAGGAGCATGCGACTAAATTTTAAAAGTATTACGTACAGAGATTCAAATGACACCTTTGGAAGAGAGAAGTGTGACAGACTTAATAAGATTTGAGATCCAAATAGTTGCTGAACTCAATACAACAGCAGCTGGCAGGAGGCTAATCATTCTGCTTACAGAGACCAGTTTTGTTATTTATTTGTTAGACTGTTTTCAAATGAGATCGACATAATATATGAATAACCAAGGGCATTTACAATTACAAAGTCTCTGACACTGTAAGACGTTAAGAAAAAGTACTGTCACAACTGGATCTTTATTTTTTGGTTGTTGTTATATATTTTCTCTTTGAACTTTTGAAATGTGAAATACAGTAAAACCCCCTTATAACACAGCTCATTCTTTTATAGCTTGGGAAATGCAACGGGCCAGAGTGAGTTTCCTAATCATAAGAACAGCTCTATAGAGTCAATGATCAATGTAGTGTGGCTGGCCTCGGAGGCTGGTGTTGGCCTTATTTCTTTAGCGCTGGTGTTATAAAGGGGTCCCACTGTGCCAGGGAGTGTGTGTTGGGAAGGAAAGCCATTTTAGGGTAGAAAATAAACAGTGGGTCAAAATGTGATTGCTAATCAGTACGAAAAGACCTTCAGCGACTGACCTTACTCCCGGAGTCCTTGGCTCCACACTCCCCCTTATCGTACCACCATTTGTTTTTCAGCTTGTCTAAGATGCCTTGTTCACTGAGTTTCAATACTGCAAGGTTTACAGGCGTTCTTCACGTGGGAAATAACATAAATAACATTATATTATGTTATTTTATGTTATTCAAGCTTCAAACTACTTTAAAACTATAGAAAGCGATAAAGCAGGGGGCCCTGGCCACAGAGTAATTTTAGACACTGCAGGCAACCTGAGCATTACCTTATAAAAAGTTAACACTACAGCAACGCTATATTTACCAGGGCCTGCCCATATCGCTTTGAGTAATCGGCACACACTGTTAAATAATGAGGATAGAAAAAAGGCACTCCTCAGATAGGCTGTGTGTGATGAGGAGGGTCTCCCCTCAAGTGACAATTGTCAGCGGCAGCTTGCAGTAGCTTTGTGACAGAGGTGTGTTAGGTTTGATCTAACCGGGTGTCTTGTTGTACTTCCAGACAGAAAGCAAGCTTTACGGGGCAGTTGGGAAGGGAACGAGGCCAAAAGGGGAAGAATTTCCATATTGTGGCTTGATTGAGACAAATGAATAAATCCAAACAGAATTGAAATAGATTCTACGTAAATAACATGCCCTCTGATTAATCGTCCTTTATTACACAAATTTATTGCCCAGCTGAAATCGATCTCAGAAAGAACTGTACTATATACATGTCCTCACTTTACAAACATGTGTTCTAAATTCTTATGCACATACTGGTCTTAGTATTATTAAATGTATAATATGGACCTCTGAGTTTTGAGTAAAAAGAATATTTTTAACAATGGAAAAACTGGTCCGTGGATTATTTTTTGAGTTACTGACTGGCGTCTTTCTGATGTGATCATATATATGGGGTCAATTCAGATCACCAGAGGGTGGACCAGATCATTTCAAAGTGGATTGTTAATATGGCATGATCTAAACCAGCAAACTGACTCTGTCATGGTTGGGTAACATACTGCAGAGGAATAGTTTAGGTAAGTTGTTCTAGTAAGCTAAGACTGCCTCAACTGAGAGGCTAATATATCCTCAGGAAGCCAGGCTACTTCATCTTAGTCCTTCACTGCTTAAAGCATAAGGACTGCATTTGGAGCCACTGGGCAAATGTATGAAACCCCACTGGCCCTTGGATAAAGACTTTCTCTCTCAGAGATTTCTTCAGTTGTAAAATGGGGATAATGACCTTTACCCTGTCTTCTTTGTAGAGCTGTTGGATATTAAATGAAGAATCTCTAATAACTTTAAATAAAAATACATTATATAGAGAGGGTGGCATAATTCTATTATGAGGCGGTAAAACTGTGTGCTCAGATTCATGGGACAAATATTTCCAATACATGCATATTCCCATACATGCATGTTGATCTGAATGTCACTAATTTAAAAGGAGCAAAGCAGACAACTTTATGTAACCATGAACATGCCATAAAATTTCTTAGCTTATTTTGGATAAGTTGGATCCACTAACATATCCAGTGACTGACAAGACTTCCTGTAGTCACAAAGATCTGGCCTCTGTCATGCCCAAGTCCCAAAGCCTATTTCCTTTCTTCCTTCATTTGCTGTTGAGAGCAGAGGGGCTACCTCATCTTCAGACATTCTGAGAAATATATCATTATTTTAAAATAGTATGCAATTTCAGAGTACTTGAGATTTGAAAAACTATAAATCTTTAGTGTCAAGGAGGTGACACTTTCTTGTTTAGTACAGGGTCTGGCAGCCAGAATATTTGGATTCTGTATCTTACCAGAAAAATGGGGTCTTTTTTTAATACTTTAAATAAATTCCTTCAATCACTGTTCAGAACCCTAGGCTTCTCAAATGCTAACCAGAGTTGCTTGGAATGCAAAGCAACAAAAGACACTTAAATTAAACTTTGAACCTCTTTAAGATATTATTGACAATGAAAGTTCTCAGTCTTTTAAAGGACAGACAGGCCATCTATGGCCCTGAGGTTAGTGCTGGAGCTGCCTTCTCCCCTCTCTGCCATATGGCCCCCTTCTCTCTTCCTTCCCCCTGTTATTTATTGTCTTATCACTACCACTTTTCTCCCTATGCATTAAGCCAAGCACTGATACCAGTCTCATCAATGTGGCACTTAGCTCAGGATTCAGGGGAGATGCTTTCCAATGGCATGTGGGTGACTGAGCTCATCAGGACCACAGCAGGAAGTACAAAGCATCTTCCTCCTCCTTTCTGTGCTTTCTCTTTTCTTATTGAAAAGGGCTCAGTGTCCTCACACTACTCTCTGACTAAACTCTTACCAGGACCTATCTTCCCTCAAGGTCCTGTGTTCTTCAAATTGTTTCATTCAATTTCTTCAGTACCACCGCTCACTAGATCTTAGAAACAGAACGGTCTGATTAAAGGTACTCACTCACACTAAGGTCCACCAGAGAGGTTTCACTCTCTCTAGAGATTCTAGTTTTAAAAGAAATTTGTCAACCCTTAAATGAGTTAGATTGATAAAAGTATGGCATGTTAGTTTAGAGCAGTGGCTCTCAAAGTGTGGTTCAGGGATCCCTGGGGGATCCCTGAAACTTCTTCGTCAAAGGATCTGCAAAGTTGAAACTAATTTTATAATAATACTAAGGCATTACTTGCCCTTCTCACTATTATTCCCTCATGATGTACAGTGGAGTTTCCTGGAGGCTACACGATGTGTGAAATCACAACAGAGTAAATGAAGAAGCAAAAATGAGAATCCCATTCTCTTATATTAAGCCAGACATTAAAGAGATTTACAAAAATAAAGGACACTGCTCTTCTCCTCACTATTTTTTTTTATTTTAGAAAAGTATAGTTATTTTTCATAAAAGTAGATTATTTATGTTAACATATATTGGGTTTATTATTTTTAAGTGAATCATGAATATATTCTTTAAAGATTCTTCAGTTTTAACTTCCTACATGGCAAATATGAGTAGATATAACTCACATGAAGAGTGTAAAGGGGGCCTGGGACAAAATGTTTAAGAATCACTGGTTTTGGAGGAGGGAAGGCTGTTCCTGTGCCAGGGGTCTATTTTGGGTTGCCACCATGCACTCTTGCCAAAACCAAGGCTCAGTCTGTCAGTGACTTAGCATCCTACTTCTGAAAAATGGCCTACCCTTGCCTTAGTCCATCTAGTGGCTTCCACAGATGGGCTAGTAACTGCTTCCCGCTCCCGTGGCCTCCACAGTTATAGTGGAGATTATCTTAGAG
Organism: Avahi laniger; assembly: GCA_963575035.1. Taxonomy (NCBI): domain Eukaryota; kingdom Metazoa; phylum Chordata; class Mammalia; order Primates; family Indriidae; genus Avahi; species Avahi laniger. The sequence continues at coordinate 23,040 of CAUYSK010033369.1, forward strand.
CAATGGTTTTCAACCAGGGGCCATTTTATCCTCCAGGGACATTTGGCAGTGTCCGGAATCGTTTTTTGTTGTCACATCTGGGTTGGGGGATACTACAGGCATCCAATGGGTAGAGGCCAAGGATGCTGCTAAATATCCTACAATGTACAGGACAGGCCCCACAAAGAATTATCTGGCCTGAAATGCCAATAGTGCCAAGGTTGAGAAACCCTGCCTTGGAACATCCAGACCTTCTCTAAGATACCCTAGGACTTTAGAGACCTCTGACAAATGATATACTCCTAGAAGTTTAGTCTTAGATAGGAAAAAAAATCACAGGGTTTATGAAATCTGGCAGGGAACCAACCTGCATTTAAGAAATTCTAAATAAAAATGAGGGAGAAAAACAAACATTTCGAGCAGCAGCACAGCTAAGGAGCATAAAAGCTGTAATCAGAAATCACAGATAATACCACTTAACAAGGTTAGGATAGCTGCCAAGAAAAGAAAGTACTTTAAAAGCCAAATCTCCTAGAACTCTATGTTGCTACAGATTAGACTAAATTTCCAAGATGGCAGAGAAAATCTGCTTTTATCCACATAGCTTTGTTTCTTACTATAGCTTATTGGATGTATTGCCTAGCCCAATCCAAATTAACTGAAGGTATTGACACCCTTTCCCCAACACACACACAAACACATACGCATGCACACGCATGTCAGTATTTTGAAAGAAGTGGAATTAGGTGGGTGTTTGGTCATTTTAAATGTCACTTTCTTTTTTTTTTCTTTTTATTAAAAAAAATTTAATTCTTTCTATTTTTTTTTTTTTTTTTGAGACAGAGTCTCACTTGTCTTGCCCGGGCTAGAGTGTCGTGGCATCAGCCTAGCTCACAGCAACCTCAAACTCTGGGCTGAGGCAATCCTTCTGCCTCAACCTCCCGATTAGCTGGGACTACAGGCATGTGCCACCATGCCCGGCTAATTTTTTCTATATATTTTTAGTTGTCCAATTAATTTATTTCTAATTTTAGTAGAGACGGGGTCTCACTCTTGCTCAGGCTGGTTTCGAACTCCTGAGCTCAAACAATCCGCCCACCTCGGCCTTCCAGAGTGCTAGGATTACAGGCGTGAGCCACCGCGCCTGGCCAATTCTTTCTATTTTTAGTAGAGACGGGGTCTCGCTCTTGCTCAGGATGGTCTCGAACTCCTGACCTCAACCCATCCACCTGCCTCGGCCTCCCAGAGTGCTAGGACTACAGGCGTGAGCCACCACGCCCGGCCTAAATGTCACTTTCTTGATGAAGACATTTTTGTTCCTCACTCCAATGTTTTCTCTCCCCTGCGTCATCTTCTGCCTTGCCTTATCATTTATGCCCACGTCTGTGTCTCCCACTAGACTGTGTGCTTCTCAAGGGCAGGGACTATGGCTTATGTATTCATGTTCCCATTTAGGACACTTTTCACAACAAATCCTTGTTGAATTGATAGGACTCTTTTAGTGTTTCGTTTTTCAACCTAGTATCTTCACATAATTATTATAAGAATTATTTTTAATGATCATGTTTAATGATCACCCTAAGGAGGGAGATTTATGGTATCCAATATATAAGTAAAGAAACTGAGGCACAGATAGGTTAAGCAATCTGCTCAAGCCTGCACAGCAAATTATGGGCAGGCCAGAAGGCAAATTAATATATACTGAGCTCTGCACTGTGCATTCTCCAATGGAACACACGAAAGGGTAGCAGCCCTCCTTATTTTTGCTCTTCAGGCTTAGATGTTTGTAATGATTTTTTTTCCCTTTAGGGACCACCATAATCCAAATAACTATCAACCTAGCAAGGGTGTATTTTGTAGCTGAGGCCTTTTACTGTGGTGCATCAATATGTCTCCAGAGTAATGTTTCAGAGCAATTACTACAGGCCCTTCACTGGTACCTACGAGAATTATAAGTCAGAAATATTTATTGTACTCACCTCAATAGAGAACAGAGAGAATTAAACAAAGTAGGTCAGATTCCTTTCATAGAAATTAGGCATTCTCCCCTCTGAAGGGCTTGCTATGAACTTTTTGCTGAGTAGAGCCCTCCGAAGACAAAGGCATGGGTCAGCAGACTTAGGGAGGAAAAAGGAGAGCTTCGTGATATAATTTCAGGAGGTCTGGGAATGTCCCCCTCTCCAAAAATATTTTCCTCACCAGTACTTGAAATTCCACAGTGAGAATTTCACATCTTTAAGTTTGAGTGACATGCCTTGTTAAAACACACATCCTTCTGAGAAATGGGAATGAAACAAAGAGTAAACATTTACGAATAACTCTTTGTTCCATGTTGTTTAAAAAATGTTGGGGGTAGAGAGGAATTGCATAAAGTTCCCCTAAGAAAAAACATTTTACAGCACATAAGTTATAAAAATGAATATGGATTGTTGATCAGATGGAGAGGGTAAGAGTAAATGTGAATTAGATAGTCATTTAAAAGCACGTGAAGGTAATGCTGACCTGTGTCACGATGATGATTCCTGAGTGTGGGGAACAGTCACAGAGAGGCATCTGTTTGTTTTTATATAGGGGTAGTAATGTGATTCATAGTACTTCGATAATGAGTTTTATTTTAGAAGAAAATATTATTGGTGAATACAAATTTCTGCTTATCTCTGCCATCCACACCTGGCAATAACTCAGCTACAAAGGACTGTGCTACAATCCAAGGCATCCACCCCTCAGATGGTGGTTGTCTAAATTCCAGGCTCAGTTTCTGGGATGCACCAGCAGCTATTTCAAAGAACCAATGTTATCTTCGTGATGGCAAACGTTGCATATGGAGATAGCTTTAGGACAAGAATACCACTGTTTTTTTTTTTCCTGTGAAAGTAGAAACTATTTCTAAAAAACTAAAATAAACAAAAACTTTTTATATATTTCAAAAGAACTGTCCAGTTTATTTTAAAATTTTAAAATAAATTTTAATTTCAGGAAATACTTAAAATAGTAAATAAAGTAGCCTGGAGCCGTGTTGGATACCTTATTATGAACAAAGAAATGGTGAAGTGAGGGTGCTAAGTTTCCCTATAGAGGGAAAGAAGAGAAATTGGGGCTCATGAATTAATTACCAAGTTGATTTCCGCCATATAAGCTGGAGATCTTAGAAGGGAAGAATGAGGGACTTGTACTATGGGTATAACTCTGGGCCTGAAAAATATTGACATCCAGGGTATAGTGTGATTTAGCCACCTGAGAGACTATGGGATATATGCTGCTCTAAATGGCTTCACATCTCTTTTTGGAGGAGGGACACCTAAAGAGCAAATGTCTGTTTAATGAATGATTCCAGAAGATCTTCAATGTTGCCCTTAGGAGGGATGGATATATGTGTAAATATGTAGGCTATAGAGAAAGACAAGAAGCTCACAGAGAAGTAAAAGAAATATATGAGCAAGGATGGTGCATTTGCACAGTTAATTAGAAACCTGCTGTGACAATACAATGTCTGGATGATAAAAGTGGAAACTTATTCGAATCTAAGCTACAAGCCCCTCCCTTGCCTTTCTCCTTACCCAAACCCTCACTCCAAGTTACTAACATGTTCTTCTTGGTACCTAGTGATATTTTGGGGAATAACTTTTCGGAAATATCTTTGGCTCAATGGAGAGAGACTAGCCATCCTCCCTTTTGCTGGCTCGTTGAGTGAAGATATTTCAGGTTTTCATGGTGACAAGACACCTTGCCCTGTCTTCTACTTGCTTCCCTAGCCTTTTCTAGAGACGCCCTAGCATCACTCAGGACATACAGGCATGTCCAGGCAGGTAGTCACAGATGTCTCTGCCCAGGTTGGTCTTGCTTTATTAAGTCGAAGCCAACTGATGACCAAGCAAGAGGAGGATCTGCTGGATGAGAGGATTTCCTATGTGGTCTTTTACATTCTTTTCTGTAGATTAACTTGAGATATATGTAATGAAGGGATTTATCTCTCCATATAGCAGCTGTTGAAGGCCATGGCAGTTCCAAATATGCCCTCAAGTACACTAGTATCTGGACCCCTTGAAAAAATCCCTATCCTCTTCTTTTCACAGGGGTTCCTGGATATAGGATTCCAAGAGAATGAGAGTTTAAGTTATTTCAATCCTTCTACCCTTAGATCAGTCTGTGCTTTCTCCACAACCTGGGAATTTTACTGGTGGCTTTCTGCCAAACTGGACCTCCATTCAACTCCCCCCTCTAGAACAGATATCCAAAACCATTATTGGTTGTGGACTATTTCCCATAACCCAATTTGTCTGAGAAGACTTCTTAGCCACTTTGTCCCTGACAGAGAGAAGGGGTTTAGGGAAGATGCTAAGCTTCTGGAGAAGCCAGTTTTGGTTAAAATGTGGCCACAGACATTTTCTCAAGTACATGATTGGTATGATTCACTTGAAAACTCTGTTTTACAATCCATTAAAAAATCAAGCTATCAAATTTGATTGGGTTTTATTATGTATAAGTGTGTTTTCTTTAGTTCATTCCGGTGGCACCAAGAGAGGCATAGACTGAGAAGACAGAAACAGATCTGTACCAAAAACTCACATGAGAGTTTCTGAAGACTCATTCCCCTGATTCTAGGCAAAATATGCATTGAGAGTTTAATCTGATGGGTGCCAGTATCCTCTTTTTTCTCTAAGAGCCATCCCTTGACCATGACTCATAGAAAAATAATCAATGTTAGTTTACATTCAAATATAGATTTCAACAAATGGGTCCTATATATCAGATCTGAAATCAAATCTGGTTGCAATGCCAGGGCATATACCACCCTCTTCTAGCACACATTCTAGCATTCACACATCACATTTGCATTTCCAGTAGTGATGCTGGACAGGATGCACTAGTGTTTTTTGTTTTGTGTGTGTATATATATATATATATATATATATATATATATATATGTATATATATATATATAGTATGCTATTGCCTTAGGTCTGTATTTTGAAAAATATTTGCTTCAACGTCAGAGAAAATTAAGCCAAAAGGTGAATCCAGTATTTGGACCACACTTTTGCCACTTCTGACCAATGGGAGTCAGCCTCATGTGCCAAGGGCCAAATGCTATACCGCTCTCTAGAAAGTCAAAAGAGAATGGATTTCAATTGTTCTCCATAAAAGAAATTTTCCCACACCCTGTTCCACCAACCCCAATTCCCACCCTAATCAAATGTATTTCAATTGCATCAAATCTTTCATGTTTCTTTTTCATGGCTGTCCTACCTTTCAGAGATTGTGGTTCTATAACCTTCTTTCCAAATGAAACGAGACCAAATAGTTTGGTCTTCAAGGGGCATAAAGGGCATAGACACACGCCATTTCACTCTCTGCCACCGCAACAGTGTCTTTCCTCTTGGCAATTGTATAACAACATTCTTACCTTCAGGATTTTCATTCCTGCTGCTCTTTCTGTTGTTCTGATATTGGACATTTGGTCATTATTTATCAATAAGAAACACATTCATGTTATCAGGGTAACACCAAAGGCAAATAATCATGTCTCAATCATAGAAATCATGTTAGGGCTACACAGTCAATTTTTAAAAAGTCACTAGAGTGGAATAATTAAAAAATGTTTTCTTTCTGGATTACATTTTTTTTTCCGGTGGTAGAATTTATTCTTTAATACCATTTGGCAAAATCAGTGCTTTTGGCAGCCACTGGACTGGTTCAGTTCTTAAGGCAACAGGTCCCTTGCTTGAAGCAGCCACTTGAGAGAAAGTGAGGATTTGCTCTTGGGAGGAAGACCTGAGTAGGTTCAAGGAGCAAATTTAGTCACTACCAGGAAAGAAAACTGTCAGGTTCTTCATACTTCCAGGAGGCAGTACCAGCACAGAAACATGCAAACCAACGAAGAGTGTAATATACTCACCCTACTCCTCGATCCCAAACCAGATCTTGGGGATTCACAGGAACTTCTTAAGACCCAGGAAGTGCCATCGATCTGTAATGATTCTTGCCTACACACATAACAGTGTCAATAAACAGTCATTGGGATCCATCTTAACCTTGAGTATCCAAAATGTCTACCTTTAGGGATGGCTCCAGCCAAGAAAAGGTCCATTTTTTGTTGCAGGCAAAGGTAGATGTAGATTCTTATCCATTACCCAAGTCCCAAGAATGTCAAAGAATTCTGGGTGCGGAAGAGAAGGGGTTAAGAGACGGTGGCAAAGGAGAGGAGAATTGTAGACATACATGGAAGAAGAAGAAATACACACAAAACTGAAGATCTCATTTATACATATGGGAAATACAGTACAACCTCATTCATCTATGCACCACCAAATATGAAGCTGAGGGAATTTGGAAATGGGCTGTTCTCAAGTGTAACTTTTTACTATCTTTGAATAGAAGACTTGCTAAGCAAGTGCATGGGATTTAAAAAAAAAGATTGCTATGATAGGGAGGAGGAACATGTCTGAATTTCTTAAGAGAACAAATTCTTTTTAGATACTATAAAAGCACCCACGTGAAAAGGAAACACAACTAATTTTAATTGCAGGCATTTTTTGAATCTATTAAAACAAATTCCCTAAGTTTTTTCCTAGCATCACATTGGTCAGTTTATTCTATGCCATATATGTTTCTGAAAATAGTAAAACTGGATTTCTCTATCAATATTATCAATCAGTCATAATAAGTATGCTACCATTTATTTAAATAATGGAGGTTTAAGTTCATAGCCCATCCTCCTCCCTCACTTCCCCATATGGCTTACAAGTTAAGACATGCACCTCCTGTACAATTCTCCTTGCAGTCAAGGGGTTCAGAATGGTCACTTTTAAACTTTCTATTCCTATGTTTCCCAAAGCACACAGTATGTGCTGATTTTCACTTTGCAAAAATATAGACACTAGAAATCTATTTAAATTCCTTGATAGAACGGAAGCCTGATACCATTCTAGGGTGACGTAAGGTAGGGTTTGTAAGAACTTGTCACCCCAGTCACAAATAGCTTGTTTCACTGACCCGACCCCCTCTAGTAAGGCAAGGCTATCCAGGAAAGCCAAGCTGGCATCCTTTACCCAAGATTAAGGGAATGAAGTAGGGTGGGTATAACCTGCAGGCTTGGGGCCACATATGGCCTTCTGGATCCTTGACTGCAGCCTTTTGACTGAATCCAAATTTTACAGAACAAATTCTTTTCTTAAAAGGGGTGCAGCAGAAAAAGATGAAGCTTTTCTTGCCTCCTTTGGTGCTCAAAAAAGAACAATCTTGACATCAGAGGGCGAGCAGGTTCCCCACCCCTGGTAGGGGATCAGAAGAATGTGAAAGTTTGAGGAGACAGGCAGCTGCAGAAGGAAGCCAATGTGCCTGTGTGGTAATTCAGCAGATAAATCCCCATTCTGCTGTGAGTTACGGTGACAGACTTTCACTGGCTGTGTCACAAACCCCTGGCGATCTGGGTTTATCGCTGAAACAACCTACTGGCTCTTAATTACCACATTTGCACACACACTGTAATAAAGCACTAACACAGAAGGGTGATTTGTGGGTTAAAAATTCCCAAACCACAGCTCGAATTTACATGATCCTTGCCTGCACATTTATAGTCCATAAAGGAAGGATCAAGGCTGCTTTGTTTAGGTCCTATTAGTCCAGGTTTGGGAAATTGGTAAAGCCAAGGAGTATTTTGGTTCTAGCCTATAGGTCTGGTTCAGGGGCTGCCTCAGTGACTGACCTTGTTCTTAATTCCTTGTATTCAAAAAATAAAATGAAATAAATAAAATATCTATTTCATTAGTTTAAGCTCATGCACGTTTACAACAGCCTGAAAAGTTGCTGGTTCTTTCCGTAGTCTAGCAACTTTTCTAGAATAGGCTCAGGATGTGTAATGCCTCATGCAAGGAAGGAAAAAGTCAACTATTTAATATAATTGCCCATTTATCATTTTTTAAGGTTGTAGGAGAGAGACAGAGAGATATGTAATACAGGTATTTCTCCCTCTCAGAAATAATAGGTGTGAAATGTTTTTGAAAAAGTAAAAGCACTCATAAATGTCAGGCTCTGTGATTATTGTCATTTTTAGTAATCAGTACTGAGGGCTGGAATGACTTAAATATGCCATTTGCCTAGTAACCAATGTAGTCGAGAATGAACCTGATTCTTATGGAAATGTATCACATGCAATCAGATTCACGTTGCTCATTGGATGAGTAGATGTGATAAATTGCCATCTGCAATATTATCACAAGAGGTGACCCTGAAATTCAGCAGAGATTTGTTACAGCATTAGCTGTGTGACCTTCTCAAAGTCACCAACATCTCTGGATCTCACTTTCTCTGTGCAATGATGGTATATTCAACAGTAAATTGGCTGTTCACTGGGGATGGGTACAATGTGGAAGTGTACTTCTCAAGCCATTTTTCTAATACAGTAAAACCTCACCGATTTGGATTAACAGAAGGGAGGAATTGTCTGAATGGGTAAAGCAATTCCTGAATTAAAGAATAGGTTTGAGGAATGACAGTTTTATTACTTTAAGTCCATTTTGTAATTCAAACTGACTATAAAACATTGCTTTAGTGGAGGTCCTTGTGAGAACTACTTTAGCAGATAGATTTGTAATGAATATATATCTAATAAGTGCCTCCAACATTTGAAAAAGGGTTTGTTCTCTTAAGAAAAAATTCAGCTGACAGTCTAAACTCTTTATTTGCTTAACAAACCTCTCTTGTCTCCATCCCTGATAATATAAACTTGTAAACTGGTCCCTGTCTAGTTTATCACAAATTATTAGTGAGAGGGCTCCAAATTAATGAGGTTCACTGCCATTTCTACCTCCTTCTCCATTTATTTGTTTTTAGCATCACCACTAAGTAGTCGTGAAACAGATTCAAGTTCATCTCTTGCCCCTTCTCTTGCCCACTCTCAGAAAACAGCAGGTAGCAAGAAGGAAGAAGATAAAGGCAAGCTCCTTGGTAATCCAGAAATGGAATAAGCAATCGTTGGATATGCAGCACTGATCATACTGTTATCCATAGTTGAGAAAGGGGTTCACTTATTTCAAAAGATTGGCTGGAGGAATGACCAAATAAAGCAATTTGAAAGATGCCTGTAGGTAGTACTATGGTCATAGAAGCTGGAAACATTTAGAATCTACTGAAATATTTTTCTATTTGCATATCAAAATTCAGATAATCTGGAAATTGTGAGCTGGCAATAAAATTACTTGATAAAAATCTTTGCAGCAGTACCAGCTGAAGATTAAAAAAGAAAGCTTGATTGCTGGCTGTAATTAACAAATAGCTGGTCTAAAGTTTTGGGGTCTTCATGTCCCAAAACATCTGGGTGAAAAGTAAAAATTCAGCCAAATACATGCAGATTTTTTTTGTTTACATAACATCAAATGTCTGATTATTTGAAAACTTCTGGACACTTGGCATCATGTGGATGTTTTAGAGTCATCTTGTTACAGTCCATGGCTCCTTTTTTAACCATGCTGAGTGTGAATGATGAATTCGTGAGAGCAATGCATCCAATCCAGCTCAATTTTCATTCTGCAACTCACTTCAATGATACAATTAGGTTCTCCGTGCTAATAGCATGAGAAAAGGACTGGGAAGAAGGTGCTAAATACTTTGGGCATCAGGTTAGCCATTGTAAAAATCAAATGAGCCAAAAGCTTGGCTGAATTGTCAATGTCATCAGTTCACATTGGTGGGAAAGAAAGTTACCGCTTTTTGACATATAGTAAAACCTTGATTAATTGGAATCCATAAGGGATGAATGGAATTTTCAATAAGAATAGTCATTTCATTTCATTCCTGGATAATAATATTTTTTCTTAAAATGCTTGTATCCACTTTCTCGCCTCAGGGAAGCAGCCTCTAAGGTTTGAGGGTCAATCCAGATGGAGAGAAGATATAGGAGAAAGAGCTGAATGTGATCTAACCATAGGTCATCTCTTGGTAAGTGATTTTAAAAAAATGAATTCCTTGTGGTCTTCTTTTTTTTTTTTTTTTTGGGTACTATTGCTGCTTTCTCATCAATGTGAAGTACTTGGGGGGAATTCAGTTAGTTGGGGTACTGGTTAGATGAGTTCTGGTTAATCAAGGTTTTACAATAAAAGGCCATGCCAATGCCTGGTAAGATTATATGCTGAAGAAAGTTGTTTTTAAATTTATTTCTTTGAAAGTGCTCTGGATCAGTGTTTCCAAACCCATATTATACTGCAGACTGGCAAACTAACTTTTCCATCAGGATCCTGAGGGATGGAGAGGGAAAGAGAGGAGGAGAAGTGCAACCATCGTCTCTGAAGGAGAAAAGTTTTGGCTTGCCTGTCTGTTGGTCTGTGGTTGGGAAACACTGTTCTTCACTTTAAGATGCCCATGGGATCTTGGTTGTACAACAGCTGATCTTACATGCTTCAATATAATTCTCATGCCTCTTGGGCCATGGAGGATTCTGTTTTCAGGTCTCTCCTGTACTTACCCAACGTGTCTTTCCATGACTTGGTATCATGGCTTCTGAGCTTGCCCCTATTTCTTGTTGCTTGGATGATGGCTATTCATTCATTCTAGCCATGAAGAGTGTTAGGAGCCAAAGGAATGCCCAGTAACATGGGTTTTCTCATGATGGCAGCCTGGATAACAATTAGACCTACCTGAACCAAGAACATGGCTAAGGAGAAGCCAAATCAAGGATTCATACACATATAGCATCACAGTTAGGCGACGCATCTGCTTAAATACACAAAATGTCTTTGCAAAGTCTCTATATGAGGTGGCCTATTGAAGAAAGACCCCATTTAACTTGAAACCGAGCTTGTTCTTTGGCTTTCAAGTTAAATGGGGCCTGCTTAAATGGGCCATCACATATAGAGAACAACATCTCATCACTCACACACATAATTGAAGAAGCCATCCTGACTCAATCAACCAACCTCCATGAGCAACCATCACATCCTAGAACAAAAAAGACCATAACCTGACTTTTCAGTAGATGGGTCTGATTTCTCACACCACTCAGCTGAGGCAGGCGGGGACAGTCTCACAGGATAGCCTTGGACTCTTGAAAGCCTAGGGCATTTAAACCCACTTCGCGGCCTTCATAAGGCAATCAGTCTGGTGTGTGAAGGAAGGGAAGGGGTGTGGACGGGGAGGCTCTGTCTGGGAGTTTAAGAAGGGACCCAAGTTAGATCAAAAATGCGGGCAGTGCCCTAAAGTCTTTCTGGTTCCCAAAGCTGCCAGGCAGGGGAATAACCTGGTCATTCCACTTTATGTGTGAGTCTTGTGCTCTCTCCTCAATAATAAGATAACAGTCTTGCCGATTACTCGTCACTAAGGGTACCCGGTTGTGGTGACATTGAGGCTGACCTTGGAGTCACCGCCCCCGCTGCCGCACTCTCCTTTGTCGTACCACCATTTGTTTTTCAATTTGTCCAAGAGGCCTTGCTCATTCAGTTTTAATACTGCCAGGTTAACAGCATTTCTTGAAACGATAAAACATAACTTGTAAGAAAATGCACAAATGCTTAGGAAATCGTTAACGTATAAAAAGGAGCACAAGAGGACAAATTGGCTAAATTTCACAGAACGTGGAGCTATAAAAATGTCTGTACAGCAAATACAGGGTTAAATATTGGAAGGTGGCATGGAGGATAACATTTGCTCAAAACTGAAGTGTGCGGGATGGGGAAATTGTCTTTGAGAAAAAAAGTAACAAGAACACCACATCCATGCAATTAACATTCGTCACATATGGCACCATAACTTGGCTTTTACCATTTAAATTGAAAAAGCCGTTGAACTGTAAAATTAAAACAGCAACAAACAGTCAGAGAGGACAACACAGAGAGAGAACATTAAAAAAAATGGATGCATTAAATAGATGAAACCATAATTTACCGTCTTATTTAACTCCATGGAATATTGTAGATTTTAAACTTTTAAGTTACCTCAAAATCCACAAGAAAGAAAATGACAACAAAATGCATCAGGGTAGGTGGAATACTATAACAACACGGATATTGTTATATTATTCCACCCACCTTAATGCTGAGCCTTTAGGGGTTGCCACACCATAGCCTTTGGAATCCAGATTTCCACCAACTTTCATCGTATCGCACGGTTTTCTTTGCTCAATGTACTCATTCATGGTTGACTCCAGCAGGAAGGCGAACTTCCCCTTGGACTTTCGCACTCGGGCCACTCCGTCTGCTGTTGTTTTGGTAAACACAGATGGCTCTGCTGATTTCATGTAAGACCACATTTTCTCGTACACAGCAATTTTGGATCTCTGCACCGAAGAGATAAGAGTGCTTAGAACTGCCAGATATTCATTCTAGAAGAAGGCTTAGTGCAGTTGTTTGCAAACCTTTTTGATACTGCAATCCACAGGAAGAAAAACATGTTACAGTGCAACCTTGTAGACACATTCATACATGTGTAAACATGTTTCCATAACAGGTTTCTTGAAACCAGACTCGCCCATTGCTACGTGTGAGGCTCTCTAATATTTTCTATTCTATTCAAATTCATTTTTAAAAAATGCTGCTCAGGACCCACAAAATAGATTTCATGGCCCCACTCATTGGTTGCAATCTGGTTTGATAAGCACTTTCTTCGTTCAATCTTCCTGTCAATATAGAAATCTCCCCTACAATATCCTGCTCTGTATTTATCCTGTGCCTGCCTAATAAAAGACCATTGGAAAGGAGTGTTCAACCATTTTAGTCAGTCACTCTAGCATGGGACATCAGTCACTGTCAGAAAGTACTTCCTTATTATGAGCTGAACCCTTTAGTACCGTCTGCTAGAGCTATGAAAAGCAATTTTGTTCCTTCTTTTGCATGGCAATCCTTCAAATATTGCAAAGTTTTTATTATGTGCCCTACCACTATTTCTTCATCAGGTGAAACTCCACTGACTGATACTGTTTCCAGAACTGTTACAACTTTGGTCTCTCATCCGTAGGCACATTTTAGTGGGTGATGTCTCTTAAACTGGAGTATGTAGAAACAAATATGACACCCCAGATAAATGACCAGAATAGACTGGAAAACAAACAAACCAACCCTGTCTGCTTTTTGTTATTGGAGCATTATTTTCTATCAATGCTACCTGAGTTTGCCTAACTGTATTTATTAAATAGTTATTTATCCATTCTTTCAACAAATATTTATTGAGCACATGCTATGGATAAAGCACTCTACTGGGGGTGTGAAGACTATAATAGAGTGAATAGAGTCCTTTCTTCAACTCAGGTTGAGGCCAAACCAAAACTGCTAGTTCTTTCTATCAAGTTAAGTCTCTTTACCTTTATCTTTACCTCTTTGAGTTTTGCCTTTAATCCCATTAAATTTCATCTCAATTTGGGTGGTCCTTAGAACATGTACTGAATGCTTACTGTGTCTCTAGCCTTATGTTAGTCATTTTGGAGAATATAAAGGAAATATAGACTCAGTAGCCCCAGAATATCCAGTTTAGTTGGGAGCTAGGTCCTTAGGAATGAAAACCCTAGAGAAAAGCTTTAAGGTGATATCTGACCAGAGGTGAGATAGCATGTCAGAAACCATAAATATATACCATGTTTTCAAGTGTCCTTTTATGGGTTGTCCTGACCCTATTCCAGCTTTTCTGACTATTTATTTAGTTGATTTTCTGTGGACTTTGGCCAGGTACATTCTGTCTTTCTTGAGGTCTGCTTGGATCCACCCAAATAATTCCAAGGGGCTGGAACTCCCAGAATTATCCCATGGAAATTAAGCATTGTGTTTATTGCAATCAGACCCTCACTTAGGCCCTCAGTGAGTCACTGCAACAGTTGACTGAGATGGAAACATACTTGGTTTGCATAAAGTACAGCAAAAAGAAGCCAGTATGGCTAAAGCTAAATGAGCAAAAGGGAGAGTGGTAAGAAATGAACTTAGAAGGATAATCAGAGGGTAAATCTTATAGGGTACTCAAGGTCATGGTAAAAAGTTTGCATTTATTCTACATGGTATAGGAAACTATTGGAAGATTTTGAGGAGGTGTGTGATAAGATCTGATTTAAATTTTGAAAGGATTACTCTGACTGCTGTATGGAGAATAGACTATAAGGGGGGTCAGAGTGGAAGCAAGGAGATTAGTTAGGAGGCTATTCTAATAGTCCAGGGAAGAGATGATTGTGGCTTGGACTAGAGTGGGAGTTCTGGAGGTGGAGAGTAGAAGCTGGATTCAAGATATTCTTTGGGGAGACAGCAAACAAGCCCTGCTGATGGACACTTTCACCTGATGGTCCTGTGGACACTTTCAGATTAAACATTTCCAAATCAAACTTATTATCATTCTTGTATAGTCTGACTCTCCTTCTAAATTCTATCAATAAACCACCTAACATCCAAGCTAGAAGGTTTGGATGATAAAACAATTTCTAAGCATCATAATGAAATACATTGTCAATGACTTTATTTCAGTAGGAATTTCCTAGTTAGTTGCCCAAAGAATTTTTAAAAAGTAAATAATTCAGATACACAGAAAGATATAAAAAAAAATGTAAGAACACTTGTGTACCTGCCATGAAGCTTAAGAAATGAAACCTTATGAAGTTAAAGTCCACCTATCTACCCCTCCATGATTACATACCCCTCCCTACTCACCAAAAGTAACCAGTATAGTGAATTTGATTTTTATTATTCCCTTATACCTCTTTATATTTTTACTGGAATAAGTATATCTCCTTTATGATATAATGGCTGTATATAGCCTGCCAATCTATGGATGTACTATTAATATATTCCATTTACCCAATCTCCTTTTGAAGGACTCTTAGATCAGTTCCAATTAGTACCTGACACTGTAGTGGGCATGTATTTTTGTACATTTATAAAAGAGGTATTTTGTGTTCTTCATCTTAGCCCAATCAGACCTGAGTACAAGGTGGGGATTAGGGTAAAGTGGGGAGGCTTCAGGCCTATTTGTCTTTTATACTATTTGCAAACAGGCTGTTGCTTCCAAAGATAAATTTATAAGCCAAGGGCAAAGGGGTCCATGAATTCTGATCCAAGTGCACTATAATTTGGATTCATTTACTTCATCATTTACTTGAGCTGTTTGATTGCTGATACAGGTTCAAAGGTTTATTCCTTTAGGTAATGATGCATTTCTAGGAGAATAAATAGCAGTGCTCAAAGCAGGCCCTTTATATGTGTGTGGTGTACACGCAGCAAATATTAATGAATGCAGCAAATGACAAGTTAGTTAGTGGCAGAAATGATTGGGCTCCGGTTGATGACTAAATTCTGAAAGAGGTTGGAAGGGGGAAAAGGAAATGGCTCATAAGTGAGAGAAATTAAGCTGAAACGTTTATCTTTCTAACTAGTATTTAAGTGACAGTATAACATTTAGACCCAAAAGAAGGAAAAACATCACTAGCATTTTCTTTTTTCTTTTTTGCAATCTGTCTTATTTTGGCTGAAATACCAAAGGCAATAAAAGGGATTGAATCTTAGCTCAATCATCTGGGAGAAATTAAAGAAAATTATGGGCAGGATGTGTAATAACAAGTTCATTTTTCTCCAACCTGCCACAATTCATTTCTTTCATCCCACAGAGCACCATTTTGTACCTAAGAAGGAACAAACAGCAGTTACGCAGAGAGGCCAATTCTCAGCACTGCTAGATAATTAGCAAATGAAATCCAAAAGAGAAATACACAAATGGAGGTGGAACAGATTAACCCAAACTGCAGATAAGGTAGAGCCCTAGCATTAATGGATTCAACAATAATAGTTCCACCTATTTGTAATAAATCATAGAAGTCAAACAGATGGAGAAATCTGTTGAAGTAAAAATTTGAATCTTGGGCCCTTTGAGTCTGGTGCATGAAATCCCACCACTCATACCTTGTATCACTTTGTAGTGGTGTTGGCCACTCCTAGTCATTGTGTATACAGTAGCTCTAGTGATAAAAGTATTCTTCTGAAGACCTAAGTAAGAACAAGGCAACTCTATAGTGTAGAGGTTAAGAATGCAGAGTCAGACTGCCTGGGTTTGAATCCCATTTGCTAGATGCCTAATTATGTGTCTCAATTTCCTCATCCATAAAATGGGCTGATTTTTTAAATGTGTCTACTTCAAAGGTTTATTGGGAGAAATTAAATGAGTTAATATGTACTTAGAACAGTGCCTGGCATACAGGAAGCAATGACAAACATTAAGTATTTTTACAGTAAAAAAGCATAATTAGTGGCAGACTTTATTTTAATAGCAGAATAAATTACTGTATTTCAGTCCCATATTTATGAAATCATTTCTTCATTTTATGGGAGCAATCATATGCTGAAATATTATTTACATATTTGGGTCTCCAGACATATCCGTATTGAATACTCCTGGTCTGCCATCAATAAAAATCATTATCATTTGGCTTTGGATTTTAAAAATTTCGTTGGTGGAGGAAAAGGAGTAGGATGGCAAATTTTCCTCTTAAATTTATGTTTTGTAGTTTAGTTGAGGTTTATACACTAAAATCCTCGTTAACCAGAACATTGCTATTGGGGAAATTTGGTGAATAAAATTTTCTGCTTTCCTATGAGTTAAAATAGAATATCCACTTCGTCAATAGGCCATCTAGTTGGAGTCAGTAGAATAAGATAATTTTGGAGCTAGAAGGCACCTTAAAAATCATCTTGTTCACCCTCTCACCCAATGAAGCCATAACTCTTCTGCTCAAATGCCCCTAGTGGTGAGGCATCCCCTAGCTCAAAGGAGGCTTAGGAGGTTGCTTATTCCATTGTGGGACAGTTCAAGGTGATAGAAAGTTCTTTTTGTTTGGCTGTCATCCTTCATGAAAGCCTTTCTGCTCCAATCCTACTTCTGCCTTCTGCTTGAATTGGGCCGTCCCTCATCTCTGCTTCCATTTCTCCACTGTAGGTAGCACTGACGATATTGTTTTGTAATGCTCATTCCCAGATGAATCTGAGCTTCTTGAGAGCAGGGATTATGTCTTTTTTTGTCTCCACATCCCCAGTGTCTAGCATAATGCCTGGCACATGGTAAACTCTTACTATGTGTCTGTGGAATGAATGAATATTAAAATTGAAGTGCCATCCACTAGTTCTAATTCTTCCTTCTGTAGTGACACAGAATAAATATGCTCTTTTTCCCACACAATGTACAGCCCGAAGTCTACTGCCACAATGTCACCTGTTAATTGCCTCTTTTGCAAGCCAAACATTTTAAGGGCCTTCATTTGTTACTTTTATGACATAAATTCTAGTCAACTCCCCTTTTCTGGTCACAATCTTCTAGATACTTCTTAATTTTTCAAAGTCCCTCCTAAAAAGTAGCCCCCAGAATTGACCACAATATGCTTGATATAGCGGCACTAACACAAACGACAATGGAACCATCTCTTCTCATGATCTGGACAAAAGCACAATTTTTTTTACTTTGACAGAATTCAACATACACTTTTCTATACATTGATAGTCCAGAATTAACTAAATTAACAAAATAGACCAAGAAATTGGAAGCATGATTCTCAACAGAAGCATAATATGCTAATTCATTTACAGTATTGATTTACTGTTAGAATGCAAAGTATTACACAATTTGCAAAGACAATATTGGTATTTATAACATCTCTGTGCCCCAAATATGTACAATGTGTTCTGAGTGAATAATTTTAGAGGAAAAGAATGAAGGAGAGGTCAGGGGAAGAAGGTTTCGGGCACATTGCACACCAGTGTTCCTCAAAGGGAATGGGCTGGCTTTACGCAGTTATTTATTCGGCCGCTGTTGCCAGCATCCCCACACTGGCCATTTCCGTCACTGTCTGTACAGGACTAGGCGTGTATGTACATGTCAAAGAGAGGCTAGATTTGACTTTGGGGTTGCTAAGCTTCCACCACTGTCCCTTTATTTCACTATCTGCCTCCCTCAGAGATCCATCCTGTACCCCTTTTCTGGCATCAGCATTCTTTGTCCTTATGGAGGTGTTCACTAATATTACAAGGGCCTCTGTTACCCTTGAGCAAGGGATCATTTTTAAAAGGAAATTTTAAAAATACTCATTTTTCAAAATTTCATTTTACATGAATAAGGGATTCATATCCAAAAAAGGAGAATGAGCTTCTTGGCTTTATAAAAGATGCCTTTCATGGGCTAGAGAGGGCCAGCCCTGTGTATAAGACACTAAGAAAGGGAAATATGGCAAGAGTTACAAACAAAAATGACTTCCCCTTACTCATTTGTGCCTTTTCTAAGTTTGCTTGACAGTTTGGTCAATTTCTCCTCTAGATTGAACCTTTAATAAAGAGAATATAATTGTAAACTACAATCTGCTTTTCCTTCTGAATCATTTAGTCCCCTCTGAAATTTCTCCTTTTAGTAAAGACTCAGTTGGCATTGCAAGGTGGTACAGATTCAAAAGGCTGGCTTTGCGCTTCTCTCTGCCTGAACTGAGCACTTACCGAAGCCCTGGGTGCTTCCTGTGCCCTCCCTAACATTCAGGAGCAAATGTTGCCTCATAGAGTTTATCAAATATTAGAATATGGGTAGGTGATCCATAGAAGGCAAGGTGCTAGAAGGAAGGGAGGATGATGATGCAACTGCTCTGGAGAGCTCCTACCTCCCTCTCTTCCCCCTTTTTTCTTTGCCTTTCCTAATGTTTGATATGACTGGAAGAGGATAATGTACTTGCATGTCCTAGTGGGGAGTGGACAACAGGAAGAGAGGAAGAGAGACAGAGAGAGACGGGGGGAAGTTGAGGTGTGGATGGGGTAGGCCCATTCTCAAGTTCTTTAATATAGTCATAAGTCTCAGGTCTACAGAAAGTCTTTAAGTTGCAACTCTGGTGGTGGAAATTTGAAGCATCTGGTTTAGGCCCATGAAGGGGAGACTACTGTGGCAAGAGAGTTCCCTGCCACACAGCCTTTCAAATATTCCCTTTCCTTATTCAGAGAGGCCTTAGGTTTGTCATTACTAAAGGCAGGAGATGGTTGAAAATCTTTCAATCTTATATTTGCATAAGGCTTTCTGGTTGCCAAGGTGATTGTACACATGCCATCTCATTTAAACCCACAGCAGCCCTACGAAGTAAGTGCAGCAGCTATTGTTTGTTCTCTGCTTAATCCCCAGCACGGAGAGAGAGAACAATGTCTGGGCCCAGTAGTGCTTCGTAAGTATTTGTTGAGTGAAAGAATGAATTCCCATTTTATAAATGATGGAATCAAGGGTGAGGGAGGGTAAATGCAGTGACAATGCCAAGAGGTGCCATGGTGGGCTTTAGCCTACCCGCTCATTTCCATTAATCTACCCCAGAGTCACCAGCCATCAAGCCTGGGAGAACTGTGTGCTTGTTATGCAAATAGTTTCCAGATAAGTCCCAAGCAGAATATGATCCTCTTCTGTATAGAAATTCAAAGATTTTCCACCGCTTCAATCAACAACTTGCCCTAGGTCGCACAGCTAATGAGAAACAAGGTTGAGAAACCATCCAAGTCTGCTGAATTCAAGGCTACAGACAGATCTTTCCCCTACAACCCCATCCTCTTCTGCTCTAACACTGACGATATTCTTTTTGGTGAAAGAGAGCAACTCACATTCAAAAACATTTTTTACTTTTTGTCCAAGCTTTTTTTTTGAAATCAGGGTAAATTGTAAATTAACCCCAATCCCCTCCCACTAAGGCACTGGAATAAGTGAATGTTCTTGTCATTCACTGTCGTCCCCTAGTGTCTACACTTCACCACGCGAAGGGATCAGAGCAATTTGGGGCAGAAGAGGAACAGCACATTTGGCTTGCCAAACGCAGTAAACACATGTTTTTCTTCCACATCTGCTTTGAAGAAATCAAAAGCTCTGATGAGGTGCATTTGGAAAAAGGAATCATCGAGTTTCACAAATTTTTTCCCCTCTAAAGCAAAGGAAATGGCTTCATTTTGATTTGGAGCAAGGCACACAGGAAATGATTTCATTTCTAAAGCATGGCCCAGACTCTAATTTCATTGTCTTTCTTTCCTTCACTTCAGTTCATACATTTTTAAACATTCAGACAAGTACTGCTTGTCAGTTTCCTTTTGCTTCGGACAATTAGCAACTGCCGTGGGACTGTGTATTGGTGAAAACGGGGAAGGAAGGAAAAGAAATGCTGGTTTCTATTCTTAGCCTTTCTGTTGGTGTGTTACAAGCCTGGCTGAGTTATTTTGAGGGCTGGGCTTTTAGATAACATCAGTGGAGCTGGAATGTCACCTTTAGAGTTTTGCCCTCAAATGTCAAGTACTCATTTCAAATGCCTTTGC
This sequence comes from Avahi laniger, assembly GCA_963575035.1. Classification (NCBI taxonomy): domain Eukaryota; kingdom Metazoa; phylum Chordata; class Mammalia; order Primates; family Indriidae; genus Avahi; species Avahi laniger. The sequence continues at coordinate 43,274 of CAUYSK010033369.1, forward strand.
TTAACATTTTTAAAGTGTGTTGTTAAGTCCAAGGACAGGTTTCCTTCTACCTCAAGGAGTGCTGTTTCAGATGTCTCCTTTCCAAAGGTGCAGGCGACAGCCAGCTGTTTCCAGTGACCTCTCTAGTGTCCCTCTCTGGCACGCAAAGTCAGATTACTATTCTGATTCATTTTCTGTTTCTTTTGCCAAGTCAGCTAAGCATATTCCAATGGGTTGAAAGTAGCACCAGTGGCTATATGACTTTGAAAGCCAGAGTCAACACACTCTTGGAGAAAACATTTCTAAGGTCCCGTTGCTCTATTCTGGGAGAACAGAGGAAGGCATACAGTATCCTCTACCCCTGTGGCTCTCAATTAGCAACTATTTTGCCTCTCAAGAGACCTTTGGCAACATCTGGAGACTTTTTCATTGTAACAATTTGGGGAGAGAAGTGCTACTGGTATCTAGTGGGTAGAAGCCAGTGATGCTGCTGGACATCCTACACAATGCACAGGACAGCCCCTACAACTAAGACTTATCTGGCTCCAAGTGTCAATAGTGCCAAGGTTGAGAAACTCTGCTGTATGGACTTTGATGAAGTCACCATTAACTGGAGAAAACCATCATAACTAAAATTTGAGTACCTACTTTGTTCCAGGATCTATTTCAAGTGTTTTACAAGTATTAACTCAGGTAATCCTCACAACTTTATGAAATACATTTTATTATCATTATATTACCCTGTTTTAAAAATGCAGAAACAGAGGTACAGAGAAGCTAAGTAACTTGCTCATGGCCACACAGCTGGTACATAGTTGAGCTGGGTACCCACTCAGGTAGACTCCAGAGCCTGTGCTTTCTAACAGTGTGCTATTTGCAGATAGGCTAAGGGATGACTGTAAGTCATATGGTAGAGCTGGGCCAAGTCCACACAAATTCTGCTTGAAATGATGCCTATACTTTAGCATAACTTTAAGGGGTATGATATTTCTATTATTCCCACCCTGAAATGTGACATTGGGGACCAAGGTGTCTTACTCTTGATCTACATGAAAACCCTACTTTTAAACCAGAAGTTGACAAATTATTTTTTCTCCTTATTTTGAGAATGAAAATACATACATATGGACTACTAGAGATATTATCAAGCAAGACTGTGAGTAGTAAACTTTTATTGTCACAGATACTCCTCATTTTTCACTCCCCTACTTCTTCCTTATTTGCCTTACCAGGTACAAGATGCACCCCCCCACCCCATCCTGCACACAGAAAGGGTCGGAAACATTTCCACTGAGGTATAAATGATGGACAATGGCTGAAAGTGTAATCCCCTTGCAGGAGAACTTGTATTTTAGCAAAGATCAAAACACAGCTAAAGGAATAATAGCCTAATGGTGGACATATCAACTGGGTAGGGGAGAGGAATGTGTGTGTGTGTGTGTGTGTGTGTGTGTGTGTGTTTGTATGGAAAAGCTGACTTTGCTAACAACATACCCTGACCTTTAGATTGGCAGAATCTGTTTTCTGGACCAGAATGGGCCACAGAGAAAGTGTGCCTGCCACACCCTTTCGCTATTAGCTAGAGCAAAGCCTCAAATTCCCTGACTCCCAAGCAAGCGCTGCCTCTAGGCCTGCTATCGCTATTGAATACTCCAGGGTCATTTTCCCCCAGCCTGCTAGATTTCTATTTTTTAATGAAATGTCATCTTCAGCAACCCACAGCCTATCACCCTTGACCAATTGGATTTTACTTTCCAACTATATTTTTTATTTTCTATAACTAAGACATTTAAAAGAGAAGTTTAATATTCTTGTTATTCTTGAATCCATTAATTGTAGTGCAGAGGCCAAACCTGACAAAGCAGATCCTAGAAAATGAGAGGAAAAAATGTTTTTCTATGAAGAAGAAAAATCTGGCCTGGAATTGCAACATTTTGAGTTTCCACTGTGGCTGTTTCTTACAGGTCCCCAGAGGAAGAATTATTTTCATACTAAGGGAAAAAAGGCATTGAAGAAAAGAAGAAGCAATTTGCTCAGGGATATCCAGAAGAGCCCAAATTTTCCACTTAGTGTTTTTCTTTTTAAAGAATTAGTTTCCCAAAAGGTGAGCTGGAACTAATTTGAAGAGAAGTTCTATTAAAGCCCGCTCTTCTTTTCTCTATCTGCAGGTATTTTATACCTGGGAAGCTACTGATCACTGCTCCTGTGATTCTGATTTAATTGGCCTGAAGTGGGTCCAACATTTAAAAAAATGCTTCCTGGGTGATTCTAATATTCAACCTGGGTTTAGAGCAATCAGCAATAGCAACATCGAGGTGCCAGTTAGTGCATGAATATTGACAATGAGAGGGCTACCGTTGATTGAGCACTTACATACACTAGGAATGCACATTATATATATTTTTGCTAACTCTTAAAGTGACCTTGTGAACCCAATATTATCTCCATTTTACTGAGGAGGCAACTAACGCTTAAAGAAGTTATTTTAGTTATCCAAGATGTTACAGCTGGTTAAATTTCTAGCCCTGACTTCACTAAACTTCACACTCATTTATTCAGCTGCCTACCTGACATCTTCACTTGAGTATCTCCTAAGCATTTCCATGGCCTAAATGGACCTCCTGATTCCCCCCCGCCAGCCCTGCTTGCTACTCCTCCAGTGTTCTCCAGCAGAGAAAACGGCAGCACCATCCAATTTGTCCAGTTGTTCAGGCCAAAATCTTTATAGTCATCCTTGATTACTCTCTTTGGTCTCACATTCCACACCCTGTCAGCTCGATCTATGTTCAAAATGCAGCCACTTCTCCCCACCTCCATCCTAATCCAATCCAATCATTGTTCACCTGAAATGTTGCAATCACTTTTTAAGTGGTCTCCCTGCTCCTCAACTTTTGCCCTTGCAATAGCAGTCTGAGTGCTCCTTTTGCTCATAAATTGGATTTTGTCATTCCTCTGCTCAAAGCCCTCTAAATGACTTCCTGTCGAACAGATAAAATCCACAATTTTTACCGGGGCCTGGCTTTTTTGCAGCCATCATTTCTTACCACTCTTTCCCTGGTTCACTTCACTCCAGCCACAGGGGCCCTTTTCCTCAAACCCGCCAAGCACACTCCCATGTCAGGGCCTTTGCTCATGCTGCTTCATCTGAAATGCTTTTCTCTCCACCCGCGTCCACCTCATGCTTGCATGGTCTGCTCCCTTATGTCGTTCAGGTGTCAGGTCAAATATCAGAAAGGCCTTCTACAATTAGCCAAGATGAAGCAGCATCTGTCCCAAAACATTTTGTCTCCTTACCTCTTTTTTCATTGCATTCAACACCACCTGAATTTGTTTATTTATTTTTTCTCTTAGCCACTGCAACGAGCAGAAGGACTTTGTTTTGAGCACTTAGAACGCTGGCCGTCACACAGCATGTGCTCAATAAATATTAACTGAATGAGAATGAGTAGCTGAGATTAAACCCAGATCATTTGATACCAAAGTCTATATTCTCGCCCCTCTCTCTCCCTTCAGAGCTTAGAGAGGTAAAGAGATCATTCCAACGTTGCATAGATGTGAAGTGACAAAGTTGGTATTCAAATATAGGTCTGTTGGCTTTCCAAACCTGTGCTTTTTCTACTACTCCATGCTGCCTCCCAGTGGAGAAATTGCTAATGACTACGTTGACTCAAATGTCAGTGAATTGAGGTTTATTTCTTTGACTCATTGTTTTTTTTTTTTTTTTTAATTTTTTTAATTTATTTCAGCATATTATGGGGGTACAGATGTTTCTGTTACATATGTTGCCCTTGCCCCCACCTCCTTTCCTAAGTCCGAGTTTCAAATATGTCCATCATTTGGGTGGTGCACATTGCACTCTTTGTGCATGCATATACCCCTCCTCTCCTCCCTCCTCCCCCCTCCCTCCTCCCCCCGCCCAACGTCCGATAGATGTTATTCTTATATGTGCACTTATGTGTTGATCAGTTAATACCAATTGATGATGAGTACATGTGGTGCTTGTCTGGTTTCTTTTATTTAGTCAAAGATCTCTTTACTTCTCTGCAGTATTTCTTCTTTGCACTTGAGACTTGAGTAGGCACAAAGAGTTAGTTGACTGGAATGAATTTACTATCATTTGAAGATGTCTGGAGACCAAACTCTGTTTGGGGGCAGATCACTTAACCTCCCTGGACCTTGGTTTCTTAATCTGTGTCATTCTCTCAGGGAACTCTACTTCCAGGATTCCATTTTTCTGATACCATTCTATAGGCCAGCTAGATTCCAATGTGTTGACTTTCCCAATTTCTATTATATATACCATGAATTAAGTTCAGAATCTTTGAGTAAGTAAGCAAACTCTGGAGTATTTGAAATTAATGTTTTTCTTAGAGTCAGGATACTCTATAAGTCTTAAGTTAATCAAAAAAAAGTAGTTTCCAAAAGTTTCCAAAATGTTTTTGCTCCATTATTGGAAATTTTATTTATTTTAGATTTGAACTTTGGTATTAAATACACATAAATTTATGAAAAATTATAGTCTAATATTATAGTTTCAAATAGCTGTTCATTTTGTTCACTATGAAAACTACTCGACATATTATTGTAATGACAGATACCAATATACATTTGAAAATAAATTAATGTTGATTCAAAGAGTCTATTTAATTGAAAACATTTGTTTTTCATATTTTTCACAACCATTATAGAAAAGAAAAAAATGAAAATACTTGCCAGTCCTGAGGTCTTTAAAAAATAAATTGGTTCAGCAATGTGGTTATATCGTAATTTTGTTTAATGTAAATAATTTTGGTTCCTAGCAATGCCATGATTTTAAGACACTTGCTAAGTTTTTCCTTGGATTTGTTTGTATGAAACACAATTTTGATCTTATTTGCTTGTTGCCTGTAGTTAATATATCACTAAACAGTGCCACTTGCTTGGGAACTGCAAACAGGCCTTTCAGTTTAGGTCCAGTGAAACCATACTCTGCTCCTTTCACAGGTATTTTAAAGTTTGACTAGTATTACCATTACCAGTTCATTTTGAGAGGCACATTTACCCTAATTAACATTTTTTATGGAAACAATCTGAAGGTGATTTTTGCTTACTTAGCAATTGAAGGCAGTTTGGAGCATGACCTTCCTAGTTTGGATTTTAAAGCAAAAACAGTTCCAGCTTCTCCAAGTTTAAGGAGACATCTGATTCTGTTGGAATTGTTACAGTAAGTTTGAGTCCAACTGTTTCCAATTTATATTTGGGACACAGTAGAAAAAAGTGCACAATAATCATCTGGGGACTTACAATCACTCTTGATTACCCGTAACTGCTGCCTGCTTCGGCATCTTGCCTTGGGTTCTTGAGGATAAAGCCAAATACCAGTTTTCCATTCAGTATGAAATAAATTTACTGTAAAATATTTATCAGAATCAAAGGTAATATTTTTAATGCACTGGGAAAATTTACTGTTTAAAGGAATCCTATTGGAAATTATTTTGAAGATATGTGTTCATTAAACAAACAAAATAATCTTTGCCATATTTAATTTGTTGCTATTTCAACTTCAAATTTTTGTATGTGAGGTTCCTTAAAATAGGAATACAACACTAATTGTTATGTTTGTTCATGTTAAGTGCCATATATAGACTGATACTGAACTCTTAGTCTATTTTATTATTCAAACAATAGTAGACATAAGAGGAAAAACCTATTGTATGTGTGTAAGCAATGCAATGCATTTTAGCCACACACCACAAATTTGGAACAGTAAATTGTAATAATAGATTTAACCTATTGGAATGTGCATATATATTAGGACGTCGAAGGGTTTTTTTTTTTAAAAAGAAAAAAAACCAAAAAAGTCTGAAATTAATTCCATGTCAGTCTTTTCTTGGTATTCTTATTGTAAACATGTATCAATCAAATTTATAATTGTTGATTAAGTTTCAAATACTAAAGTATAATTTAGTACTAAGTGAGCCTCTTCACCTGAAAATAGATTAGGAAAATTAATTACAAAGTCTGGTTTATTCTTCTATATGGGTTTTTAAAAACAAAATAAGAAAGATTTGACTTGAAAACAAGCTACATAAAATTGCTTAAGTTTTCTTTTTTTTTCTTGTCCCTCCTCTACTCTAAAGGAATGCTTAAGTTTTCTTTAGAATGAAGACAACTGTGAGCCATAAATTAGAGGCATTTAAAGAAGCATTCCGGTTCCTTTTTGACTTTAAAATTAAAATTTTCAATTGTGTTCATTCCAATTATATTTATGCTTTTAGTACCAATGATATAGTAATTAGACAAATAAAATTTTGAAGTTCCAGCTATTGTCTATAACTATTATTTACAATCAGGTTTATGTCATTCTTTTCATAACTCCAATATAAATGTTCACGCTTGAATTTTCAGCCTTTTTTGTTTCAAATAATTTTGACCATATAAAATAATGAAACTTTTAATTTTGATACTGAGTGACTAAGATGAGTGGTACAATCAGAGTAGAGTAGAACAGAATATTTTAAGAATTATCAATGTGCACAACTGTTTTAAATCCAATTTGTTTTTATTTTTTGCTGGTCTTTCTATATCTTTAATTGTGCTTGTATGTACTATTTTTAATGCTCCATGTATGTACTACTTTTCTCAAATCAAATAATTTAAGGAGATAGATGATGTAAAATGCAAAATTAAAGAAATTCAAAGCTGCACTCATGGACTACAAATAGAGTAGTTAAGCTTCTAAAAATCTATCTTTGAATCCTCAAGTGATCAGCACAATGTCTTCTGTATATTAGTTGATCAATTAATGAGTATTGAGTGAATAAAGGTAGATCAGGTAATAGTTAACCAATATTTAAGTTTCCTTCTAACCAATTTAATGAGTAAAAAAGGACAAAAGAACTCTGAAGTGCCCCAGTTGATATTAATACTTAATAAATGTTTCTGTTTTATCATGTGGACACCTAATTATCCCTGTTTATTGGGATTCCATATTCAGAAAATTCCAGTTTAAGCCATTTATTTTAGTTAGTAGTTTTATGCCTCTTTCTAACAAACTTTTATGACACTATTAATTGGTAAAGTTGATTAGTTAGAGTTTTATATTCTTTGACATTGTGTTGGTATTAATAAAATAAAGATGCATAGCTTTGACATTGCTTAATCTCTTTTCCGTGTTCAAGAACTGATTTTTTCAATTAAACAATTACACAAATAATGCATAAATTTGTTCTTATTGTAAACATGTAAAATGATATAGCAGTATAGAAAGTAAAAAGTTGTATTTTCCTTCATGTCTCTTAACCCATCCAACTTCAATAAGTAGCCCACTAACCATGGTTTGGTATGTATCCCTTTAGAGTACTTTCTATAACGTTCCATATATGTATAATAAACATTTTATATTTTACCATTAATAATGTTAATATTTTAGCATTGATTCTAAATACAGAAATAATGTAAAACTTTATAATTAATGAGATTATATCTCTATATAGAATTGCTTTTTTTACTTAACAGTGTTTCCTATGGATCTTTCTGTAGCAATATGTATCTGTTACAATAGTTGGTCTTTTATCCTTACAATTAAAGAAGAAAAGTTTCTCTTTGAACCTTTGCAGGAATAAGTTCTACCTCAACAAGTATTATAAACTGATAAGTAAGTGTAACAATTTTAACAACAGTCAGTAATCTCAAGACAAATTCATAGTTTTTGTTTATTTTTTTTATTGTTTTTAGTCTTGGTGTTCATAAGATCATTTCTTTTTTTACATCATAAGTGATTTAGAAGAATTCATTCTATTTTTCCATTATGATTTCTAATAATAAAATTAGCATTAAATAAAATAAAATTTCAGAATTAGAAAGCAGTTAATCAGCTAATTATGGTGATCATTTACTTCTAGTCTCTTTTAATAGACAAAGAAGTTGAGTTCTAAAAGTTAAGTGATTTACTCAAGGTTGGGACAGAAGTTATGATTAGTGTCTGTATCCTCACTCATATCAAGATTTTTTTCACTAAACCCATGTGTTGCCTCTGAAAAATTATTTTAAAGGAGATTTGTAAAGTGTATCTTTTACATCTGTTATATCACCTATCATTAAAAGTCTAATACATGATATTTACTTGGGAGAACTTAATGCAATTTAATTAATATTAATAACATTTTTGCATCCTTGTAAATGTGTTTTTAGAGGAAAACTTCCAATAAAATATTTGCTATGGCAGTCACATCAAAGAGCTGCATATTTTTCCCAAAACAGTTTTCTAGTGACATCTGCTGGTACAGCATTGTAATAAAGATAAAAGTATCTCTTGGAAGTAATTTCATGGAAATTAAGCATGGGAGAAAAAAACCTTTGTGAACAGAATGAATCCTTCCTTCCTCTTTCTCCCTCCCTTCCTTCCCCTTTTTTTTTTTTTTTTGAAGTTTCTCTCTGTCACCCAGGCTGGAATGCAGTGGCATGATCATAGCTCATTGCAGCCTCAAGTGATCCTCCCGCCTCAGAGAATTATTTCTTTTACTATCATTTACACTTCTAATTGAAAAATTTACCATAGCACAGAACCTTGCAAGCAGCGATTCAGTAAATATGGATTAATTTATAGTAGTTATTTTATGTCATTTGCATAGATTAAGGATAAAAGTCTTATTTCTACATGAATTAAATGTACACTTGAACATAAGAATGAGACTTTATATCAAAGGATGATTTTATTAGGAGTTTTGTCTTCTGTAGAGATTTTCTGCAATATAAGTTATAGAGGAATAAAATATATTCAGTCCTTGGATATTTTCTTTCCATATTCCCTATATGATTGTGACTGGTCTTAGGAATTTAAGTACCACACATAAACAAATCAGACCTCTTCCTTGATCCCCAGACCTGTAGCCAGTTGCTTGCTTCCTTAACATTTCTCTTTAATTAGCTAGCACATATCTCAAAATTATCATGTCCAAAAGAAAATTTTTGATTTTTTCCTTTAACGTGTTCCTTCCATAGTATTCTCACCTCCATAAGTAACCATTTATCCTTCCAGTTGTTCAAACCAAAATTATTTCAATAATTTGTAAATTCTCTCTTTCTCTTTTACTCCATATTCAAATCATCAAGAAATTTTGCCAGCTCTACTTTTGAAATACATTCATAATCTTACCACTTCTCTTCACCTTTACTGGTATGATCTAGATGGCCACAATCATCTTTCGCCTGCTAACTTCTAACCTTGCCCTCCTGTAGTTGTTATTTTCTACCCAGCAGCCAAAGTGATTCTTTAAAGATTTAAGACAGATCTTGTTACTCCTCTGCTGAGAACCTTCCAAAGTCCTTACCTGAAGGGCCCTAGGTGAATTGTAGACCATTCCCACCCTCCGCCTCTATTACTCTGACCTCATTTCCCACCATTGCTTCCCTCCCCTATTTTGCTCCAGCGACATTAATCTGTTTGCTATTCTCCTTAAATGCCATTTAGACTCCTCATCATGGGCTTTGTACTTGCTATTGCTTTGAACTGAAATGCTTTTCCCTCAATGCATTAAGGTTTCTGATCAGATTACCAAATTTTACTTCTCAGAGAGGTCCATCTGACCACACTATGTAAAATAATAAAGGCTGACTGCATCACTATTTCTCCCCTTATCTTGTGGGTTTTTTTGTGGTTGGTGGTGGTGTTTTTGTTTGTTTGTTTGTTTGTTTTTGCCATAATAATTATCACCTTATGATGTATTTACTTTTTTATTATATCTCTTTTCCAACTAGAATGTCAGCTGTCTGAAAGCAAGAATTCTCTATTGTTCACTGTTGGCTCCTGAGAACCTATTATGCTTGCACATAATAACCATTTAGTTAGTATTTGTTGAATAAGTCAATGAGCCCTAATACTTAAATGGAGAATGCGATTTTATTTACATTATAATAATTGAATGTATAGAATAGTGAGGAACCTAAGGGGCTGCTTTGTGTAAATTTTACGTTTATATGATACTTTCTACATTTACCACAGATTGCAATATTGTTTCATAGTTACGTTAATGCTCAGTGCTCAGTGCTCTTGGTGTCAAAATTTGGGGTCATATTACTATTTTAAAGATTCTTTTTATGGGAATAATTACTTTTTTGTTCTTTTGGTATAGACATCTGACCCTCAATTACATTAACAAACCTTATACACATGAATGGAAAGAAGAATAGCCCCTTTTGAATCCATGCTAAGACTTTATCAATATGAAGTGCTTCCCACAGAATTCCACTGAAACAGAACCAAACTTCCATCATAATGAAATTGCAAATTCATTTGTATATGCTTCTTTTATATTTGACAGCTACTTTTTGATATTTTAGTCTGCAATTACATTTATTTTTTATGGTCACAAATTGCAATCCTGACTAGAACAAATTGGCAGAGTCCTTTATCTATTCAGCATCACAAAGATAAATGGCTATCTTTTAATTATAACATACCAAAGTCAACATTTTTTGTTAATTTACATAATCTTAATCAATATACTGCTTTCTGTTTTCCAGTCTGTAAACTCCTAGTCTACTTCCTCAGCACCTCACCTATCTAGATTATGGATTTTAAATTAATGCAAAACACTTTCTTCAGAGGGAAAAAAGATAAATTTAAGAATTTTAATGCTATCATTTTCCCACATATATTTTTAGCTTAATATGAATTCTTTTGCCTTTATCCCCATTCTGTGTAGATTAGATAATTATGTAGTATGTTAGCTAAATTCTATGGTTACATTTCTTGCTGTTAACATGACCACAAAGTAGATCATGTTGCTTAACTGAAATGAGTTTTTAAGTGTTTTAAAATCTCTGTGTACATGGATTTAATTCTTTTCTCAGATTCTATACTCCTCCAATAAAAATGTATGTATTTTAAATTAAGATATATTTCTTATATTTTTGTACATTTCCTTTGAGACGTTCATTCAAAAGAAACAAAAAGAATTGCCCAGTTATATTTGAGTCTATACTTTTTATCCAAAAATATCCAGTGTCTTGTATTAACATACATGAGAGCATCATTGTGTCACCAATTTTTATAGATTTCTTCAAGTAATTTTGATAATAAATACCCCAAAGCTCTTTATGAAAGGTGATCATACTTATAAAGAAGAACAAAGAAACTGAACAGCAACAAGATAATGTAAAACCAGTATAGTAATGTTTCCACTTTAAGATCTTGTTTAAATATTTTTTGCAGATCTGAGAATCTTTTTTTCTTAATTACCATGTAGTTCGAATCTTCCCCAATTAAAGAGAATAGACTGCTTCAGAAGGATGTATAAAAGAAAGCCATGACATTTTAAGTGAGACAGACTTATTTTCCCCCTGAAATTTGACTACTGTTATGTTTTTATCTAAGTTACTCCATTTTTTGAGCCTCCGTGCAGTTATGGAATAGAAAAAAAGAAACTCTATTTATACAGTTGTGATATAATTAAATGAGACAACAGATAAAAAGGGCCCAAAACAGTGCCCAGAATAATAAGCACTCAATAAATACTATTTGAGATCTCCTTTTTCTGCTTTCCCCCCATCCCAGTCCTGTTCCTCATGCTATGTTATCTGTTCTAATTGGGCTTAATTAGAAGTTAAAACTGTTGAACTAAACTTCAAGCTTTTCTTTGCCTACCAACTCTACATTGCTCTGCATTGACTGAATTAATAAGTAAAGAGAAGTCAGAACCTTGAATTGACCTATATATAATACCCAGCAGGTGTATGTGGTCTTTTTCTTCACAGCAAATTGATCCCCCAGGGATTGGGTTGAATGAAGAATGTTCCACCTCCAGCCCTCATTTTAAGTCCTGATGGACCCCTTAGAATTTGCTTAAGTCTCTTTTCAACCTGAAGATCTGAGAATTGAGCCCTAAGTTATGTTAATGTTACAATGGAAAACATTATCATATTAATCATTTTGTTTAAGGTGACTTACTTCATTGTTTGTTGCTTGTTTCACCATTTGTAAAGCTCAGATCATTGCCTTAATAGAGTTTCATCTTTTGAGACATCATTTTTAGTTAAAAAAACTAGTAGCTATGTAATACACTACTTTTTATCTCAAAATATTTATGATTCTAAATTTTTATTGTTTTAGATGCAAAGATGGTTTGAAAGGATTTACATTTTCTGCACTTAGGTAAGTAACATTTTATTTATCTTATGCTGAGAGAGATTTTACAAGTTAACTTTCTTTAAAAAATACCATTGTAAATAATTATAATAAATATTTGTTGACTAAATTTTTAAGCTGAAATTGATTTTAGAAGTCACAAAAGTACTTCTAAACCTTTGCAAATAGTTCATTGAAAGAGTTATGCATCATATTTTTCCCCCTAAAAATCAGTCCCTCAGCAACTACTTTTTGGGCCTCTTTTGTGTGCCTTATACTGTGGGGTGTTAGAAAAGAAATACAAGAACTCTCTTCAAGGAGCTTGGAAAGACAAAGCTGCACATGAACAATTAAGTACTTAATTGTGTGGTACCAGAGTATGGGTTTCTTTAGGGCAGGACTCATGCATTGTCAAACACGTATTAGATTTTAAGCATTGCTAGAGTTTTTTCTTTTCACTTCATAGCCCATCTCTTAATATAGTAATTGGCAGAATGGTATACTGTAGAAATGTTTGTTAGCATTAGCATTTTATTGTATAGTTCACCAAACATTTTCACATGGATTGGTAAATTAAATTTTTGCAAAAGTTTTATAAGATGGGTATTTTTATGCCCATGTAACATGATGAGAAAACCAAGGATTAGAATGTTTGACTAATTTAATTTAGCATCACAAGAGTAACTGTCTATACTGACTCCAAACCCAATGTCTATCCTGTTTCTGTCATAAATGTTGCCTATTTTATTCTACCAAGTACATATAGTAGATGCTTAGTGAAGATTAGTATCATGGATTTATTGCAAGTATTGACGGGAAAAATTAGGGTGGGCTTCAATACTAGGAGAAGTTTTTATATGATTACTTCTTAAGGGTATTTAGGGAATCATGTGAGTTAATACACGAAAAATATTTAGAGTAGTGCCTGGCACATAGTAAGTACTCAAGAAATGTTGGTTTTTATTGTTGTTATTATAGGTGATAAGCCTTAAATTGTACTTGAAGGATAGCTTTAGGTAACTGCAAGGGATGAGGGAGAGCACTCTGGGTGGAAGTGAATAATACTGGCAAAAGGATGAAAATTGTAAACGTGATATGTGAGGTAAGAGTGAGAAAATGAACTTAATTGGTATGAAAAGTTTAAATTAGAGAATAAAGGATATTTTTTTAATAGGTAGAGTAGGGCCATATTACAGAAGACCTAGGACAAAAAAGACAAACTTGGATTTGATAAGGTGAGCAGTAGGGAGCCATTAGTGGTTTTTGAGCGGTGCAGATGGCAGTGTTTCAGAAAGATTAATGTGGGTGCGGTACTTAAGACATTGAAAAAGAAAGAACCAGAAGGTAGAAAGACAAAATGATAAGGAGTGGAATCTGGGTGCTAGTAGGAGGATTAAAGAGAAAGAGGCAAAGTTGAAACTTGCAATGGAAGAAAACGATGACCTGGTAACTGATATTTTCCTTGTTTCTCTTCCCTTCGACCCCTCATCCCCAATCAAGTATTGAAAACCTAAGGGCCTAAAAGAAGGTGCTGTTAATAGAAAATCAGATGGCATGCAAGGAAACTGTTTTGGGAGGGAACAAATGAAGTCACTATATGATTAAGAATGTCTTTGGTTGTAGAAACTCTATGGTAACAATAACTTTCTAAGTGATAATACACAACAGTAATTTCTTTACCTCGTATTTTTCATTAAAAGATCATGAAATTTATTAGAAAATAACATTTTTGTTATTGTTGTTGCATTGGCTATAAAGTATTCTCTATTAAGCTGAAAATTGATAATAAAAACAAGTTTTCCTGAAGAGAAAAACTTGCCTTGTTTTCCTACGTATCTCTTTAGACTCCCAGAATCCTTGCAAAAACTCAAAATGTGTCAGATGTTTTTGTGTCTCTTCTTCAAATCCGCTTATAATAAAGGGCTAGTTTGGACTATTTGCACTTAAAATTTTCTTAGTATTATAGGAAAATATTCTGGAAAAATGTTTATTAATTCTTGTTAATTTCTTGTTAAACCAAGAAAATTGTTAAGTGCTGTGAATTGTCATGTATTTATATTGTACATCTCCTTCTACTAATCAGATTGTTTCATTTCAGATTCCCCACATTGCAGATTGATTAATCTCAAACTTATAAAGTTAATACTCAGAAGATATTACTAAAAGCCAAATATATTTTCTGTTGTTAAGTTTTATTGTAAAAAAATAATGTGGGTTAATGTATGTCAGTCTTGCAGGCTTATAAAAAGTATTATCTGACATGACTGTCCAGCTACCTCTTTGTATTCTTGGCAGCCCAGATTTTTATTGCAGGCATATGCTATAAATTTATAACATGTCAAAAACACAACATTTAATATTAATTACAAAAGAAAGGAGAAAGAAAAATGCTTGTTGTAGCCTAATTTAATATAACTTCCTGGCAATATTAAACGTTGGTGAGGAAAAGCTCTTCAGTGCCTGATACATTGGAGAATAGTGAGATTTGAATGAATAGTGTCCCTAAAAGGCTTAAAGGAAATACTCATCTTATACAACTTGTAATTATTGTATCATGAAAACATGCATTGTTCACTCTGAGGAAAACTGTCCTTTATTCACAAAGGATGAGTGTTCTCAAAGTATCCCAATTTAATGTCTCCTAATTAGACTTAGGGTAAAAGCTTTAAAATGTTAAACTTCAGTTCAGCTCCCATTTTTTAAGCACCCCTCAACATGTGCAAGTTAATATGGGAGCTACAAAGATAACACTCATTTCTACTTAGTATACTTCTACTTTGTCCCAGGTCTTGTACTAAGAATAAGTGGGAATAAGTTAGATACAGTCTCTGTCCTCAGAGCTGTGATCTAGTGAGGAAGACAATATTAATTATAATTGTGCCAAATGTTACAAAAGAGAAGTGTGGATTATCTCAGAAATATATTTTAGACAGACCTAATTTAGTGTCTCTCCTCAAGCTATGGATAGGAGTAAAGGCAGAGAAGACAGCAGGAAAATTGCACAAAATTACTTGCAGAATAGAAAAGCCCAAATGCTATAAGAGAATAGAAATTAAGTGCTATATGGTTCACAAATTATTTTTTCTTTGAGGGGGGATGGGAGGGAAAGGGTGGAAGGAAGGAATATTTAAGATGGATTTTAGAAGACAAATAGATTTTAGCAAAGATGTAGGGAAGAATGATTCAGATAAGAAGAGCAGTACAGAGACATGGTTTATTTGGAGAATGGCGAGTAGTTCCATAAGCTGTAATGTATAATAATATCTCATACGCACTCTGTGCTAGGTACTGTTTTAAGCTTGAAGTTTGTATTTAATTCAGTAGGCCATAGGCCAGTGAAATTATTTGAGGATGAGAATAGTATATTCAGGTCTGCACTTTAGGAGGCTTCCTCTAGAAATGGTATGTAGGATGATTTGAAAATTATCTATCTTTGTAGGTAGTAGTAGAAGTCATGGGACTAGATAGAGTTAAGGACAGAACCGTAGGAGAAAAGCTAGTGCTGGAGCCTGAAGATGCAGGAAGCCTAATTCATCGTAGTTTAAAACATAGTTAGAAATTGTCTTAGTCCATTTGCATTGCTGTAAAGGAACACCTGAGGCTGAGTAACTTATAAAAAAAGGCGTTTCTTTGGCTCACGGTTGTGCAGGATGTACAAGAAGCATGGCGCCAGCGTCTGCATCTGTTGAGGGCCTCAGGAAGCTTCCAATTATGGCGGAAGGAGAAGGGGGAGCAGGCTTGTCACATGGCGAGAAAGGAGGAGGTCGTGGCATCTTTTTAACAACCAGATCTAAAGGGATCTAAAAGTGAGAATTCAATCCTGTGGGAATGGCACCAAGCGATTCTTGAAAGATCCACTCCCATGACCAACACACATCCCACCGGGCCCCACCTCCAACATTGGGGATCAAATTTAAACATGAGATTTGGAGGGGACAAATGTCCAAACTATATCAGAAATGTACGTAGCTCAGCAATTAAGAAGACAGGCTTTAGGGTCAGATGGTTCTGGGTTCAAATAATTACTGATAATTTATTAGATGTGGACAAGATACTTAATGTTTACTCTCATGGGAATTATGATACCTATGTCGTTGCTGTGAAGACTAAATGATTTAATATTTGTAGAAGACTCAGTTGGCACTGTGCCTGTCATGTAGTAAGTACTCAGAAAATGCTATTACTATATTCATTCATTTGATATGTAATTAATTTAATATTTAATTAAAAATTAAAGTAATGAAATATATACTTTGGGCCGGACACTATGCTAGGCGCTGGGATATGATAGCTAAGAAGATATACATAGTCTCACAGGCCCCACAGTTTAGTGGGGGATATAGACTACTAAAATGGTGCTTATAGTACTGAGTGTTCATTGGGTTCTCATAGCACAGAGGAAGGATCATTAACTCATCACCCTGGCTTGAGGCAGGGACAGCTTCTCCAAGGAAGTGACCACTAATCTGAGATAGTTAGTCTTTACCAAAATAGCAACAATGTTGTGAAAGGTGTGAGAAATATTGTTGTATCTGTTTTAGCATAGTTTTATCCCATTACTGTTAAAGAGCAGTAGTACAGATCTTAAATTCTCCGTGCATACCCGCAAGTAGGAAATTCTTTTGGACTGACAGCTACCAAGGCTGCACAGCTGCCATCTGGTGACAGACAATCCCTTTACATACCTCTTATGAATTGATAAGCTAGATGTTTTACCAAGTTTGTCTGAACTGGATGGGTTGCAGTTGTTGGTAGTAACAGCTTTTTCATTTTTCTGAGTGTTTAAATTTTCATATTGTTTGTCACACATTCCATGTTGCAGAATTTTAATGTAATATTATTGTGCCCTGTTTTATTTATATTTTATTATATTTTCTGAAAAGTTAGGAGGTAGTTTCCTTAGGAAAGCTTAGTTATTCTTTATGTTAATAAGAGCAATGACTCTTCTAGGGTAGGTGCTAAAAGCAGTAATGAAAATTCTGAGGAAGGATACTTCTTGATTGATATCTAATGGTGGTAATGTTTTCCTTTGCATTGTCTTTGGAAAAATATAGTCCAGTTTTGATGAAGTAGGAATGTGTCATCTCCTAGATATTTGATTTTTCCAAAGAGAAATAAATAGATTGGAGTAACATCAAGTTTAAGATTTTCTAGTGAGATAACTTAAGAATATGTGAAATCTTGACTGTTTTCTGATTCTCATGCTACAGTTCCCTCTGTTTCCCTGTATGTGTACTGATGATCTTCCCCTGCAATTGTTGACTCAAAGTGACATTAGAGTTTTACTCTAAGTGAGGAACTCATTCAATTGTAACTATTAGCAGAATTTAGGAAAAAAAATAGAATTTGTGTGATTGTGTATTATATCCAAGTTCACCTTCTTTTGAAAAACTTTTAAGGGTTAAACTTAAAAAAGTGGTGTTAAAGTTAAAGGACGCTTCCTAAAAGTGCTGTGCTGTATTTTACTTGGTTAGTTTGATTTTAAAGTACCTGCATTGTCAAACAATTGACTATTAAATTTTTCTGAGTATTCAGATTTTGAAAGTCTGTTTTTCTTTAAAGGATGATTGATTATATTTTATATAAATTGTGAAAATATTAATATTTAAAATAAGATACTCTCCAAATGTATTCGTTTATAAATAATATCTTTTCTTTTTTTTCCTCATTGATTTCTTTTAAGGTGAAAAATGCCTCACATTGTGCTCTTTTCTTTAGGTTCATTGTAGGGAAGGAAGAAATTCCCACACATTCTTATTCACCAGAGGCAGCATATTCAAAAGTGGAACAAAAGAGAAAGAAATATGAGGAAAAACCAAGAAGAATGAACATAATTGCTCTAGTCAGGAAACTTGTGGATTCAATGTGAGTTCTTTTTATTGATATTTTATCACACTTTGTCCCTTTTATATGATATTTGTACCATGCCAAGGTATTTTTGTTTCCTATTCAGGTAATGATGGTCATTTTTCACCGGACACTGTGCATAGAGTTTTGAGGTACACAATGGCAAGTGAATGTTATTTATTATTTCTGGCAGTACTGTAGACCATCATATGCCTTTGAAATAGATTTTCATGAAATTGAAATATTTTTCTATTTCAAACCAGGCAGAATTATAGGAGACAATAATGGAGAACCTCAGGAAACAGATGAATACATGCTAATTTATTATGCTAAAGGAGAAAGAATAGGTCCTGAGAGAGATTCAAGAAGATAAAGGAATACTAAAGAGCAAACTTTAAGTAAAGTGTATTTTGTAAGACCGAAAATTTTTAGGGCTCTCAAACTGAAGTAAGAAATCTTTATTTGTATATTATTCATGTGAAACATAAAGATTTCTTTGAATAAGTATTTATATTTCTAGTGTACATATTTAAGAAAATAAATTTAATAGTTTAAAATAAGAACATCAGCCAATAAAAATAAAAATAAAAATAATCTTGGTAGTGTTATTTTTAGAAAAGGTAGAATGAGTAGGCAGTATATTATAGAAAGTTAGGGGATCAATTATAGGAAGCTGAGGCCCTTTCAGAAATCATAAAAACTGTATTTGACTCTCATTTTACCTCTACCAGCTTTCTGACTTTGGAAAAGTGATTTAACTGATGTGCATTCCAAAGTCCTTATTTATTAACTGGGGTTAATAATATCTATTAAGGATTGTTGTGACCATTAATGAAATAACATATGTGAAATTGCCTGACATGATATATGAGCACACAGTGAATACGCAAATTTTTACTGAATTTAAAGATTTTCTTTTCACCTTAGCATACACCACGCAGAGAAGGTAAGAGTAAAGAAGGGAATAGTAGATGACGGGAATAATTGTGGTAGTGAACTTATTACACAAGTTCAAAAATATTTATGGAAAACCTTAGTGGAGAAAAAGGAGAAAATATCCCATTAATGGAAATAATTTCAACATGAATCAGAGGGAAATATAGAGAACGAATTATGTGAGTAAATGATGCCTTGAGCATCAGAATTGATCAGGTCATGCAGAACTTGTGATAGTAGATGCAGAATAATCCAGAAGCAAAGCAAATAGTATAGGAGATAGACAGTCGAGGACGGGGAAGCCATTTTAATGTGTGACTATGAAAAGATTAAATGACAGTGCAGATGATATCAGGATTTAACTTCACTAGCAAAGAAAGTTTAATAATTTCTATCTAGTTCTGGTAGCAATGGCTGAGAAATGTCTTTGAAGAGGATACTTAGAAGTATGAAGAGTGATGGTTTGCATCAGGCAGTCCTTCTTTGATTCACCTCCAACTTTAATCGTTCAGCAACTTCATATGACCAGATATGTCATATCATTCTAATGATATAAGTGCTATGGTTGGAATGAACTCGTGCTGTCGCCCTTGACTAGGAAAGGCTGCTTATGTACTCCAGCTGCAGTGCAGAATTGGATTTCAAGAAAGGTGTTGCTAATCAGTTTGCAAATGGGATTGGAGAGGCGCAGAGCCAGAACATTGCTTTACAAATTATTGTTATAAACAGGAAGGATTCATATGGTTCAATCATGAAGATAATTAATTAACTACAGTCTGAAAGAAGTTATGAAGACTACTTATTTTGGAACATGAACCTTTTAAAGAGAAAAGGAGAGAGCTAGATGCATGTTAAATATTCTACTTAGTTTTTTATGCCTAGGGTGAGTAGTCTTGGAGTCAACATCCCAAATAATGAAAATGAGTGTGTCTTGAACAGTAGCCCTCTCAGCAGAAATGTTTATTAAACACTAGAGGATTAAGTGGTTTATAATTAAATCACAAATAACCTACTTTTGAATTCCCACATGATCTTTATTTCTATATTTATTTTTAAAACTGAATACTGTATCATGTTTCTTTTCCAGATGTTTTCTCTCTAATGTAATTAAGTATAAATTCCTGTAACCTGAGCACATTCTCATTATGATTTTTGCTCAAGTACTGATTTCATGGATGATTTATGACTATTATACTCTACAATAAGTGATTAAAGCTTCCAAAAAGATTTGGCAACGTATATAAATAATATATACCTATTTTTCATATTCAATCACAAATACTTACCAGTGAGGTTTTTCTGTTCCACATTCAAGTATTTTGACTGCTGTCACATATTTTATACATTGTGTCAAGTGGTAAGCAGCAAAGGAAAAAAACCCTAAAATATCTGGTTTTTTTGCTTCTATATGTCCTAAAACACCAAAAGTTGCACACATTTAAAAATAAGTGGGCGGGTGATGTTCTGTTTTTTTTTTTGTTGTTGTTTTGTTTTGTTTTTTTTGGTTGAAGAGTTTTAAATCGCACACATATTTAAATTACAATTAGCTTAACTTTTTTGGTTTAATTTCAGATGTAAGCATGGACCAAGGCATAGATGTTGCAAGCACTATGAAGACAATTGCATCTCTTATTGCATTAAAGTAAGTACATGAAAGTATGTACTTTCCTAACAATGGAGAATAGGCATAGCAATAACTTACTTATTAAGAAATAATTTAAAGTAAACAGAAAAATTAATATTAATAATTGCTATCATTTTTGCATTTGACCAAGAAATTGGTGAGAATAAATGACAATGACAATTAAGTTTTTAAACTTACCAGATCTTTAAACAATTTAAAAATTAGCTTGTTTAGAAATTAGCTTATTTAAAATTTGTGAGATAGGAGAGCAGATGGGGTAACAACAAGAAAAAAGAAAAAGTAATTAAATTTGTACTTTGTAATGTATTCTCATTAGAACTGTATCTAAAACAAGGTCCCTGGACTGTGCAGTGTTCTAGCTAGATGAGCAGTCACATGTATACTTTATACACTGTGTATAATCTGTTACAATGGTCTATGGTTTTGGACTTGTAAGGATATTGCCTTTTTTTTATGGCATCGAGGTAACTAGAGCATGTCTGCAGTTGCTCTGCATGCAAGCTAGGTATGCTCACTGGCATAAATTCCCAACTTCCTAACATACTTGTGTACTAGTGTGATACTCTTCCCTCCCACTCCCGCTCACCCTCCCCCGTTCCCCCATTACTACCAGTTCTGGGAAGAAATTTATTTTCATTGCAGTTAATGTGGCACAGGTGGTACCACCTGCTGCAGGTTTCCTAGTTTTGAATGGTGTTCTAACAATTCTGATGTTTAGAAAGTTTATGTTCTTCTTGCAAAGTCTACTCCCAACTCAGTTGATGATGAAAACAGCAAAGTTGTATGATACCCCAAATGACAGGCTCCTTATGGTTACTCTAGAAAGGAGGAACTGTGCCACATTAGTGCTTATTAATATGAACACCTATGGCCCTGTGTTGACAGTGCATTTGCCCAGGCCCACACTTACCTTCAGAATTCTCCAAAATGAAGCAAGGATAAAGGGAGTGTTTTTTTTTTCTTCCAGTTGTACAGTAGTTTCTGATACACTCTTTCCAAATTTGATTTCTTGCCTCACTTTTAAAGTGGCCAAAAAAAAAAAAAAGGCAACATTGCTGACAATTTCAGAGTCTGCTGGCTTCTGGAGAGTTATTCTTCTTCTAACTGAACAGGATTCTAGTTCAAAGGGAAACTTCAGGAGGGAAAATAAGAAAAGTATTCTGATTAAATTGGAGGTATTTGAAAAATTTGGGGTGAAGGGAGGTGACATTAAAAAAATATGAGAAAGTTAGTGAGAATTACCAAGCAATTAAAAATTCTAGTGATTCTTTCGAATGTGTGCCAGCACTATAAACTTGGTAATATATGTATAAAATGGAATACGGTATTATGTCCATGAAAGTAAAACTATTTGGAGACCTGTGGGTAAGGAATTTACACCACAAATATGGTAGTAAAAATTTTTGAGAGTGCACCTCATTATTCCATGGACTTAATTACACCACGTTAGATCGTATTCTGAGTAAATATTCCTTTTAATTGCATTCCCCTCAACTCCATTTATACTAACTTTTTCTTAGTTCCTTATACCTGCCAACTTCTTTATTGGCTTTATGCCTTCTGTCCGAGCTGTCTGAAATGATTGTCTCGTGCTAGCGTCTTCTCTTTTGGGTCTATTGAAATGTCATGTGATTTAAATGCCTACATTCACCATGAATCTAATATAGTAATAGATTGGTTGCCCTGTTAATTTCTATGCTAGTGCCCTGATTATTTTCTTTATCACATTTATAATAATCTGCAATTATTTTGTGTTTGCTTACTCTTCCTTTATTTTATCTTCCTTTAATAAGCATGAAAGCTCCATGAAGGCAAGAACTTTGTGTCTTCTTTATAACTGTATACCCAGCATCTAGTGTAATGCTTTGACACAAAATAGGCATTCAGCAAATATTTCCCGAACACAGGGATGAGTGGATCTTTTGAAAACAGCATAAAAAGATTGTGATGTATGAATCTTTAGATTAACATTATAAGGTTATCAATGGCAAGATAAAAGTGTGACCATTTTATTTCATGCATTAAACATACATGACACAGTTTCGGTTAAGCAAGTGCATTGTAATTCACAGTAATTGGACGATTTGATTTCATGTTTTAATTAGGTATTAGGTAGTTTCAGGTAAATTAACCAATGTTTCTTCATAGTAATTCAATTTTTTCTAGAAAAGAAAGCTGTAATCTGGTTAATACAAACCTGACCTGTGGAACTTAGCAGGCAAGCACTGCTAAGAGATAGATATTTTCCCATTCCAGTAGGGGCAAAAGAGGAGGAGGATGGAGACTGGTATTATTACAATGTACTGATGTACTGGTTGATTTATATATAAAATACTACTCTTTCTGTTAATGTTTTGTGCTAATTGTAATTTTTCAGTCTCTCAGTATTAATTATGTTAATTAATTAACTTTTCAGTCTCTCAGACATCTAAACTTCGTTTTCATAAATTTGTTACTAGTCATCCTCTGCAGATCTCTTTTGCACTATAAACAGTTGAAGGAAATATAGAGAAATGATGGATTTGTAGTGGATTTGCTTTTTCAAGTTTAGTTTAATATGTCTTAAAGCTACTATTCCTTAGAGATGTTTTAGCCTGATAGTTGAACACAGGAATAAAACCTAGATATAATTATTTTTTATGGGAAATTCTTTTAACCTGATCATTGAGGAAGTTGGTACAAAGGTCTAAACAAATGATAAAATTATTTTTCTATCAATAGAACCCCTATTCGTGGTAATAAAGATTAAGAGTAGTTTTCTGTTAAAATTTCCAAAAGCATTTGGTTTTGTTAACTATTTTTTGGAATTTCAGTGCTTTTGTCTCTAAAATTCATTTGTGGTTTAAGAATTTAAAATCCTGGTTATTGTCAACAAAATGTCAGGAAGTGAAATTTTGGTACATAGGCAAGCTTGGCCAGTGTTTCTGAGAATTTTTAAGTCTTTGTATATCAGAGAAAGTATACTCATTCCAAGATTTCACCCTTATTGTTAAGGTAATTATTTTAAAATTATTGTTTGAGGTTTTAAGAGTTTATTTTGCAAATTGCTGTGCTATGAACTTATATTAAATTTTTTGACTCTGGTTTTGATTCAGAGACAGTAAAATTCTGTCAAACTTCAAAATTTGGTTGTAAATCAGAATTTCTTCCCAATTTTCTCTAGGGTTTCATCAGAATGTTTAGTGTGGGATACTTGATCCAGTGCTGCCTCCGAATCCCTTCTGCATTTAGGCATCTGTTTACACAGCCATCCCGGCTACTTTCTCTCTTCTACAATAAAGAAAACTTCCAGCTCGGAGCTTTTCTTGGTTCTTTTGTTAGTATATACAAGGTAAGGTTTTCAGAAGAGGAAAGAAGAATGAGAATTAGGTAACATGGCTGTTGTTAAAATGAGATATGACTTTAATTCATCTGTCATTTTTTAATGCTTCTTTCTGGAATATTCATAAACATCTTGACATCACCAAATATATACAATATATTGAGAATTGAAGTTGGAGAAACTTTTTCTTTTAAAATATTATTTAATATACTTAAATGTGTAGACATGTTTGTATTTACATATAATATTAAAGATTCTCAAAGACTTATTTTCTTTTTCAATTGATATTCTGAGAAAATGTGAATTTTCTGATATTCTCAACATCAAAATGATATTTATATACCTGGTATATTTTTCTTAATCATATTCACTGCTTGTTTATTAATTTAAACATTTCAGAACTTTCTAACTGATATCAACACTTGATAGAATGAGTAAGGAATTTCTATTATGGCACATATAAATAAAGACTTTTTCCTGCTTTCACCCACTCACTATACCTGCTACACGGTCTCAAATAACCAGAGTTAAAATTCTAACACCCATTCTGTATAATCCTGTACATGTGCCCACACAAACATAAACCCACACCTAAACGTATATGTAAAAATTATTCTTGACACAGTACTCTGCAACTTTAAGAATGGACTTGTTTAATGGAATCACTAATACATAAATCATATTAATGACATATTTATTAAACATTTAAAATTTACATTTTATATCTAAATATAGGTTCTAAATGGTGAACTGTGTTAAATAAGGTTGACCTGTGTGTGTATATATGTATACGTATATATACGTGTGCACACATACACACATATTATTCTTGTTAAACTCAAAGAAAATCAATGCTGGGAAAATTGAATTCTGGAGTTACTTTGGAGTTCTGGAGTTACTTCTGGAGTCATTTTATATAAAAATTTATTCATAAAAGGTAGATATGGAGAAAGTATTTTGAAATGGAAAGAAGGAATAACAAATTGTAAACTACGGGTAATAAATCACTTGTTATAAAATATTACTAATGTTAAAAACATTTTTAATATGGTTCAACTAGAAAGCATTACTAATATCTTTGAATATACAAGAGTTAAGGATAAATTTGGGGTAATTACATGTTTAAATTCACATTCTTTTTCATTTGTCATGTCATAGTGTTTGTATTTATGCTTAACAGAAATTCTTATATGTTAAAAATGTCTGCAACATTTTTAGCCTCAGGTTGATTATTTTCCATTATCCAGCATATCTCAGAGTGTGTTTTGTTTTCTATTTCTATTACCATTTATTTGCTTAGGTAATACAAACTAATGGAATTAAACTAAGGAAAGAGCAACTGGCTCAGAAAATCTCATAGAAAATATTCATACAGTATGTTCAAAAGCCATATGTGATTTTTCAAAAGAAATTGTCCATGCCATTAGTATCTTTGTAAGAATGTAATTAAAAGAAGGTCAGGTAAATAAACCTCATTTTTTCTGTTTCTTGGTGAACTGACCGTTTTTTAATTTTGTGAGATTCTTATTTATCCCTGGTAATATTCCTTGTTCTGAAGTCTGCTATGTTTAATATTGATATAGCTCCTCCAGCTTCCTTTTGTTTAGCATTTGATGATATAATGTTTCCATTCTTTTACTTTAATCTTTGTCTTCACTTTTAAAATTTCTTTTAGACTGTATAAACTTGGTTCTTCCTTCTTTATCCAATCTGATAATCTCTATCTTTTAATTGATATGTTTATATTGTTTACATATAATATACTTATGATATGGTTTATTTGAAATCTCCTTTCTTGCTAGTTATTTTGTATTTGTTCCATTTGTTTCTTTATTTCTCTTTCTTTTTTTTCCTTTTTCTTCCTTCTAGATTGATTGTGTAGTTTTCTGTGGCTCCATTCTGTCTTTACTATTGGCTGATATTTATACTTCTTTGTTTTAATTTAGTGGTTGCCTTAACATTTATAATATACATTTTTATCAGCCAATCTTCAATTAATATTGTGCCACTTTATGTATAGTGTAAGAACCTTAATAATACTATACTTCTGATTCCTCCTTCCCATCCTTTGTGTTATACATTTATCTTTACATATGTCATACACTCCACAATACATTGTTACTATTTTTACTTTAGACCCAGGGTCAGCAAACTTTTTTTGTAAAGGGCCAGATAGTAAATATTTTAGGCTTTGTGACCATATGGTCTCTGTCACAACTATTCAACTCTGCTGTTATAGATAGTGTGAAAGCAGCCGTGGACAATATTGAATGAGCATGGCTGTGTTCCGGTAAAGCTTTATCACTCTGTAATTAGAATTTCATATAATTTTACATGTTACAAAATATCGTTATTCTTTTGATTTATTTTTTATCCATTTACAACTGTAAAGATGATTATTAGCTCCCAAGCCATTTAAAAACAGGTAGCAGGCTAGATTTGGCTAGTGATCCATAGTTTGCTGACCCCTGCTTTAGATACTTAATTCACTTTCAGAGCAATTAAAGATAAGAAAAATATGTCTTCTAAATTTACCTTTATTGTTCTATTTCCAGAGCTCTCCATTTCTTTTTACAGATCAAAATTTTGTCTGGTATCATATTCCTTTTACCTGAAAAACTGCCTTTAACATTTTTGGTAGCTCAGGTCTGCTGACGATGAATTTTCTTAGCTTTTATCTTTCTGGAAAAAGTCTTTATTTCACCTTCAGTATTAAAAAATATTTTCTCTGGATGTAGAATTCTTGCTTGTTAAGTTCGTAGTTTATCCAGATTTTTCTTCCTTTTAGAATGGGAGTGACACTTTTCCCATTATTCTAGATCTAGGCAAAAGTGGAATTTATGGATTTATTTTGAAAAATCAGTACAATGAAAATATTATATGTAATTTCTTAATCGAGTCTATCCAGAACAATAACTTTATAAAAGATTATTGTTCATAATTTTTCCGATCATTTTATTCAGTTTCATTTAGGTAAGATCACCAGTTTGCCCCCAAGGTCATCTAGCAAATCACTCATTACAATTGTTTTTGTCTTCATGCATTTTCTTCTTCAAATAAAATAACCGAAGTCATTGTATTTTCTCCTTAAACAGGGTACTAGTTGCTTCCTGCGCTGGATCCGAAACCTAGATGATGAACTACATGCTATTATAGCTGGTAAAAGAATAATAAAAAATGAATGATTATTATTGTATCAATCAGTTGTAGGAATGAATCTGAAATAGCTTCCAAATTTATCCAATTTCTGTGTATCTTCCTTTCTCTATTGTAATAGAATCTCTATTGAGACACTTGTCCAAACATTTTATATCATGGTACACTTGCCATCTGGTGTTTTCAGTTGGCAATATAATGACTTGGGTATCTGCCCTGCTACAGGCCAGAAATCCTGGGATTGTGTCATAAAAGACCATAAAGCCTTATAATATTATATAAGTGATGAATGGAAGTTCAAGTAGATTTCTTTAAAAATTCTTTTTTTACCACTAGAAAATAATATATATTTTAATAATCATTTTTAAAGGAACTTAATCTTTATAAAAATAAAAACTAAAGATCATTTCCTGTGTGTTATATGTATTACATAAGTTGAATAGATAATTTATCATGTATTTATTAGTAATAATTTTACCATTAGTATTCCAGCCCTGTACTCCTTGGTTTTCCATTTATAGAATGAAGGCAATGCTATGGACATAAATGTGATGATAGCACTAAAAATAATTTGAACTATTAGGAGAATAGATGAATAAATATTTCCACTTAAAATCAGAAATACAAATAGCCTTTAAGAATTTATTTTAAAAAATTGTTATATTTGACAAGACTACTGCTGTTTTTAAAGTCAAAATTGAAATTTAAAGTTTCTTGTTATACATAAATCAGAACTGTTTGTTCCTAACTCTGAAGGTCAATTTTTTGATTTAAAAATATATAGTAGTAAGAACTCACACATTTCAATGTCATCCGGTGTATTACTGTCCTTGATTGTGTTGTAACAAGAAGCAGTGCTGCAAATCACTTCTTTCCTATTTAAGTTAATTAACAAAGAAATACCTTATGATCTGATTAGTTTTTCTTGTTTGTTTCAGGGTTTTTGGCAGGTATATCAATGATGTTTTATAAAAGCACAACAATTTCCATGTATTTAGCATCCAAATTGGTGGAGGTAAGCAAAAATTTTTATGCATGAACAGTTCCAAAAGATATAAAGCTTTTTTAGCTGCTGTCTGACTGCTTAAGCAGCAAGTATATATCCCAGTTACAAAAGTAAATTCTAATCCTATAAAAGTTTTGCAAAGTCAGTTCCCCTATTTTTGTGCGTGTGTGTTATTTTCAAATATATGTAAATGTAGAAAGAATAGTATAATTAACCAAAGTCTGCCCACCATGCGGCTTCAACAGTTACTAGCATTTGGCCAGTCTTCTTTCATCTGTAGTCCTCAGCCCCCCAGGTAATAAATTATTTTAAAGCAAATCCCAGACATTATATCATTTTATCTGTAAACAACTTAGGATAAAGACTCCTTAAAGAATAAAGGCTAAAGGATAAAGACTTCTTAAAAACAAACAAATCAACAATACTACCAAAATATAACCACAATACCATTATCATAAATTAACCCCCCCAATAATTCCTTAATATTATCATATATCCAATTAGAGTTTACATCTTCACTGATTGTCTTATAAATGTCTTTTTGCCATTACTTTGTTTGAATCAAGATTTAAGCAGTCTCTTTTAATTTATAATAATTACCCCCCTTCCTCCTCCTTTTTTTTTTTTTTTTGGCCATTCATTTATTGAAGATCTAGATTATTAGTTCCATGGAATTTCCCATATTTTGGATTTTGCTGATTGCATCCTCACTGGTGTTTATCATGTTTTTTTCAACTCATGTAGTTCCTAAATTGTTAACTAGATCTTGAGGCTTAGGTAAATTAAAATCTAATTTTGAGGGGGTATGGCAAACATATTTTACATTTACTGTGTGTGTGAACTTCCTGTTATTTCACATTAGGAGCCACAAAAATGTCTAGATACCTCTTATCAGTGGGCTCAGATGTTGATAGCACCAACGTAAGGTTCCCCAGTAGTCTTTCACCTAGTAGTTTTAGCAGTCAGTACTGGGATTCATTAAGGGTTGCCAAATGGTAATAATCCACTATTATTGTTTCTTCTATATTTATTAACTAGAATGCTTCTAAAAGGAACTTTTCTTTTTCAACTATTTTGTTACTCTGAAATAGTTTGTTTAGGAAAGTCTAAATAAACTGCTTGTGTACTTCCCTTTATTTACCAGTGTTCAGAGTGAGTTAGTACTGTCACATCTTCCAAAGTTGACATGAGTCTTTATTTTCAAGTATCATTATACAAACATAGATTTTAACATGCTTGATTTATTTTAACCCGTTACAGTCATTATGCTCAAATTGTGCCCATCTTTGGCCACGGGAGCCTCAAGTTGACTCGTTCGTTTTGACATAATGCCATTATTCTTGATAGCTTTCTTGCTATAAAACAAAATATTCTGGGTTCATCTTGGATACTTTAGCCCCAGACGTAGAATCAGCCTTTTCTCTAATGGCTCCCAGTTTCTTCTAATGGGAAATGGTATTTAGAGACTTTAGTCTGGGTGCTAGAGAATATTTGCTCCCAGGCTAGTTATTGTTTCTTGGCTTTCCCAGTGAAAGGCGCTAGAGAATCCTTCCTCTCCACCTCTCCCTTTTTTTAGAGACAGAAAATACATTTGGAGTATACTGATATTTCTGATTCAAAATTAAGATTATAGATGCTTTTTAACTTGTTTGATTTTTAAAAAGTTTTCTCTCCCTGAAAATCTGTGTCCCTAATGACATTAAGAGAATTACATATTTGCTTTACCCAATTGTGAATGTGAGTGTGTGTGTGTGTGTGTGTGTGTGTGTGAGAGAGAGAGAGAGAGAGAGAGAATTAAAGAGAGAGATTGCGATAATGAAATCAGGAAGACAGCAGGAGCCAGATCATGCTAGATTTTAAAAGCTGAGGTAAGAAGTTTAGTTTTTTTCCTCAGTGCATGCAGTTGGAAACCACTGAAGAGTTGTAAGCATGAGATTGGCATGATTTAATTCATATTTTAAGAAGAACATTCTGGCTAGTATGTAGAATGTATTAGAGGAACACAAGACTGGAAGCTGAGAGAACAGTTAGTCTCTGGTAGGAGACGGTGGCTTGCATCAGGGTGCTAGTGGTAGAGATGCAGAGGAGTACACAGATTTGGTGTATGTTTAGCAGTAGACTTGACAAGACTTGCTAATGGAGAGGAAAAGGAGAGTGGGAGAAAGAAAATAACCCATAGGTGGCAAAATATATTGTTTGACACAAGAGGAAACCAACATTGATATCTTGTTTATAAAAGATGTTTTATAGCTGCTTCCCAGAGTAGCTAGGGTTATTATTTTGTTTTGGTATTTTGCTTTATTAATTAATTTTTAAAATTATATGTACATTGTTTATTAGATTTTAGGTTAGCATCATAACTTTAGTTAAGAAAAAGCCATCTAAATTTCCGGGTTCAAAGTCAGTAAAGATCCAACTACGTTCTCATGTTAATACATGAAATGCCATTTTTGCTTACTTATTTTGAGGACTCAAATTTATCCCAGTCTTCTTTCTATACATAATGTGTATTTTGTTTTAATAGATTTAGGAGGTACTAAGGGTTTTTTATTACATGGATGATTTGTATAGTGGATAAGTCTAAGTTTTAATATACTGATCACCTGAATAGTATACATTGTACCCAGTAGGTAATTTTTCATACTGCATTCCTTCCTACCCCTCCCCTTCTGAGTCTCCAGTGTTCATCATGTTACTCAGTATGACCATGCATACCCATTGCTTAGCTCCCACTTGTAAGTGAGAACATGTGTTATTTAGTTTTTTTCCATGGTTACTTGACTTGGGATAATTGCCTCCAATTCTATCCAAGTTGCTTCAAAAGACATTATTTCATTCTTTGTAATGGCTGGGTAGTATTCCACGATGTGTGTGTGTGTGTGTGTGTGTGTATTGGTGGGCACTTAGGTTGATTCCATATCTTTACAATTGTGAATCGTGCTGCAGTAAACGTACAGATTTTTTTTTTTTAAGTAAAATAACTTTTTTTCCTTTGAGTAGATCTCCTATAGTGGGATTACTGGATTGAATGGTAGGTCTACTTTTGGTTCTTTGAGAAATTTCCATTCTGTTTTCCATAGAGGTTGTACTAACTTACATTCCTACCAACAGCACGTAAGCATTCCTTTTTCACTGCATTCACTCCAGCATCTGTTGCTTTTTGACTTGGCCATTCTGACATATGAGCATTTTTTCATATGTTCGTTGGCCGTTTATTTCTCTTGTTTTGGAAAATGTCTGTTCATGTATTTAGCCTAGTTTTTAATGGCTTTATTTGTTTTCTTCTTGCTGATTTGTTTGTGTTCCTTATGGATTCTGGATATTAGGCCTTTGTCAGATGTATAGCTTGCAAATATTCTTCCATTCTGTAGGTTGTCTGTTTACTCTGTTGATTATTTCTCCTGCCGTGCAGAAGCCTTTTAGTTTCATTAAGTCCCATTTATTTATTTTGGTTTTTGTAGTATTTGCTTTTGGGGTCTTAGTCATAAATTATGTGGGCCAATGGCAAGAATAATTTTCCCAGGATTTTCTTCTAATATTTTTGTGGCTGCAGTTCTTATAGTTAAATTTTTAAATCCATCTTGAGTTAATTTTTGTATTAGGTGAGAGATAGGGATCCAGTTTCATTTTTCTACATGTGGCTATGCAATTTTCCTAGCACCATTTATCCAATAGGGTGTCCTTTCCCCAGTGTATGCTTTTGTCCTCTTTCTCAAAGATCCATTGGTTGTAGGTATGTGGCTTTATTTCTGGATTCTCTATTCTTTTCCATTGATCTATGTGTTTACTTTTATACCAGTACCATGCTGTTTTGGTTACTATATATAGCCTTGTAGTATAATTTGAAGTTGGGTAATGTGATGCCTCCAGCTATATTCTTTTTGCTTAGGATCGCTTTGGTTATTCATGCCCTTTTTTGGTTCCATATGAGTTTTAGGGTTGTTTTTTCTAATTTTGTGAAAAATGATGTTTGTATTTTGGTGGGAATTTTATTGAATTTGTGGATTACTTTGGGCAATATGGACCTTTTAACAATACTGGTTCTTCTGATCCCTGAACATAGGATGCTTTTCATTTGTCTGTGTCATCTATAAGTTTCTGTCATCAATGTTTTATACTTCTCATTGTAGGGATCTTTTACCTCCTTGATTAAGTATATTCCAAGATAATTTATTTATTTAGCAGCTATTGTAAATGAGATTGAGTTCTTGATTTGATTCTCAGCTTGATTGTTATTAATGTATAGAAATGCTACTGATTTGCGTACATTGATTTTGTAACCTAAGGCTTTACTGGATTCATTTATCCATTCTAGGAGTCTTTAGGGTTTTCTAGGTATAAGATTGTATTTTCAGCAAACACAGATAGTTTGACTTCCTCTTTTCCAACTTAGATTCCCTTTATTTCTTTCTCTTGCCTGATTGCTCTGGCTAGGACTTCCAGGAGTAGAATAGATGTGGTAAAAGTGGGCATCCTATTCCATTGAGTAGACATAGTAAAAGTGGGCATGCTTGTCCATTCCAGTTCTTAGGGAGAATGCTTTCAACTTTTCCCATTCAGTATGATGTTGGCTGTGGGTTTGTTGTATATGGCTTTTATTGTTTTATTATTAATATTTATTTTATTATTTATCTAACAGGGAAAGGAAGACCTAAGCTTTATACAGAAAGCATTGAAGAATATATGACATAAAAGCAGTAGAAATAAAGTGCTGTTGAATTTCGAGAAAAGTATTAATACTTGCAGCTCGGGTTTGGAGTGAAGAGGTGAAGGAGTGAAGGAAAGGGAAGAATGACCTCTGACTGTCATGGAAGATATATGATTTAAGCTCTGAAGGGAGTATTAGCATACAGAAAGGTAGAAAACATAGTCGTAGGTAGGGAGCATACTGTGCAACTACATTTGTTAATGCTTTTGAAAGGTTCTTTTAAAATAACTCTTACCTGTGCTTGTTTTGCAGACAATGTATTTCAAAGGCATAGAAGCAGGGAAGGTTCCCTATTTTCCTCATGCAGATACTATCATCTATTCCATCTCTACAGCAATTTGCTTCCAGGCAGTAAGTATAGCTTTTTGAAATGAGAAATAGAATGATTTGTTTCTAATGTGCATTAATCTAATGGGGGGAAAATAATATCTGGGAATGTTTCTATTTACAGAATTACATTTTATGCTTCATTTTTGTTTTTTCAGCAAGATAGCTTGCAAGTTTCAAATCATCAAACTTGTTAACTTAATGTGTTTTATTATAAGCACACCAGTTTTTAGGTTTAAGTAGAGGGTAATTTATAGGTAAATTATTACTCCAGTACCTTTGGTTGAATGCCTCAGTTTAATTCTTCATCTTTAAGAAAAAAGATACCATATGAATAATTTGCATTTCCCCAATATTACTCAGGGAATGAGAATGGAGGGAGAACTAGTTTAATAGAGACATTATTCAATCTTTTTGAATTCTATAATCATTATTATTGATGTTTATGGTTTTAGGGTTATTACAAAGTTTTAGGGAGAGATTTTATTTGCTCTTTCTCATAGCAGTGCTGCCAGGTTGATAAACTCATTAAAACTAGTGAATTGTCAGCCGTCTAATGGGTAAGTCAATCAGTGCTTCCCCGTAGTAATGACTGTTTACTTAATTATTTCGAAAGCAACATTTCTATTTGAAGGCATATTTACAAAGATTCTTGGTAGCTACTGACCTAAACATAAATACATATTATTGTCATCACTTTCATTTTTAAAATACAATGAGCAATAAAGATAGAGATAAAACAACTCTGTTATCTAAAACTGCTGATAATATTTGTATTTACTGAAAGAAGTCTCAATTGAATCTTAGGCTGTCATGGAAGTTCATACCTTGCGACCATCTTATTGGAAGTTCCTTTTAAGGCTCACCAAGGGCAAGTAAGTGACTTAGATGTTTTAAATGCTCATAGAATAAAGCAATTTTCATTAAAAGATTATGTAAGACCGCAGATATCTCTGCAGTGAGTCCGGGGGAGAGGCGACCGCTCAAGAAGCAAACAGAGACCGAGACTTGATGCAAAAAGCAAGAGGATTTTATTACAAGCGCGGCGCAGGGGCGCACAGCATCACCAGACTGGCTAGCTGTCGCGCCGAGACTCACAAAACCGGGGGTTTATATAGGTAAAAAGAACATACACAGGTGGCTAGGGTATGAGTAAGTTTCGGGATGGGGGCTTTCTAAAGACTTAATTTCTTATAAACAGTTCTTTTCACACACTTAATCTTTT
>CAUYSK010033370.1:0-102918 GCA_963575035.1 Avahi laniger
TGCTCTTTTGGGTAGATGCCTAATAGCGCTATTGCTGGATCAAATGGTATTTCTATTTTTAGCTCTCTGAGGTATCTCCAAATTCTTTTCCACAGAGGTTGCACTAATTTGCAGTCCCACCAGCAGTGTAAGAGTGTTCCTGTCTCTCCACATCCTTGCCAGCATTGTTGTTTTGTGATTTTTTTGATAGAGGCCAATCTCACTGGGATTAGGTGATACCTCATTGTGGTTTTGATTTGCATTTCTCTAATAATTAGAGATGTTGAGCATTTTTTTATATGTTTTCTGGCCATTATTCTGTCTTCTTTTGAAAAGTTTCTGTTCATTTCCTTTGCCCTTTTGTTGATGGGGTTGTTTGATTTTTTCTTGTTGATTTTTTTGAGTTCTATTTTTTTCCATTCCTTCACCTTGAGCCTGTATGAGTCCTTGTGGGTTAGATGTGTTTTCTAGAGACTGCAGATACTTGGCTTGTATTTTTTCATCCATTCAGCCAGCCTATGTCTCTTGAGTGGAGCATTCAGACCATTCACATTGATTGATAGAATTAATGTGTGGGATGCTGTTCTGTTCATCTTGTTGGTTATATCTTATTGCTTTATTTTATCTCTTGTGGTATTGTTTTACATGAGCTCTGAGCTCTAGCTTTTGGGTGGTTTTACCCTGGTGGGTATCTATTACGCTGATCCATTTGCCATGCAGTTCTGAGTATTTCCTACAGGGCAGGTCTGGTCTTGCCAAATTCCCTTAGCGTTTGCCTGTCTGGAAAAGTATTTAGTTCTCCACCATATGTGCAACTTTATTTTGCAGGATACAATATTCTAGGCTGATAGTTTTTCTGTTTCAGAAGACTGAAGACGGGGCCCCAATCTCTTCTGGTTTGTAAAGTCTCCATTGAGAAATTTGCAGTTACCCTGATGGGTTTTTCTGTGTAAGTTATTTGATGTTTTCCCCTCATGGCTAACACAAATTCCTCCTTTGTGTTGACTTTAGCCAGTCTGATGACTATGTGTCTTGGTGATTGCCTCTTTTCAATAAATCTCTCAGGTGTTCATTGAGCTTCTTGTACTTGGATGTCTAAATCTCAAACTAGATCAAGAAAGTTTTTCTCAATTATTCCTTCAACTAGGCTTTCCAGCTCTTGTTCATCTTCTTCTTCACACTCAGGGATGTCTATGATTCTTATATTTGGCTGTTTTACATAATACCATATTTCTTGTAGGCTTTGTATATTCCTCTTCATTCTTTGTTCTTTTCTTTTGACTGAGTTAATTTAAAAGAGTTATCTTCAAGTTCGGAGATTCTTTCTTCTACTGATATTGTCTATTCTAAAAACTTTCCACTGAGTTTTATATTTCTTTAAATAAATTTTTCATTTCTAGAAGTTTTATTTGTTTTTCTTTTAATACGTAAATCTTTTTAGTGAATTTTTCATTCATTTCCTGAATTGTTTCTGTGGTTTCTTTGAGTTGGTTTTCCATTTTCTCTTGAATTTCACTGAGGTTTCTTACAGTCCATATTTGGAGTTTTTTTATCTGATATTTCAATATTTTCATTTTCATTGATATCCATTGCTAGATATCTGGTGCTACCCTTTGTGGGTGTCTTTTCACTCTGATTTTTCATACTTCTGGCATTCTTTCTTTGATTTCTTCTCATCTTAAGCAGGTGCTGCTTCTTTTTGGATTCTATTTTGTTTAGAGGGGGCTTTTTACCTCCCTCACTCTTAAGGGTGCATTTGCAGCATATGTTGGGCAAGAACCTTTGACTTTGCTTGTGGGTGCTTTGATAGCAATGTACATTATGGATGCATGCCTTGGATATAGATATTTTTAGTGTGGTGGTTTTCTTAGTTGTTGGTTGTTTGTAGGCCATAGCAGTGGTGAACTATGTGAGTGGGCATATTCCCTGTTTCTCTTTGACGAGGGAGGATGGAGGTCTTTGAAATACTTTCTCTTACCCCAGCCCACTGGTCTGCTTATCAGTGTGAATTACATTGGCATACTCAGTTTAATCTCTGAGACAGTAAGTGGTGCTTCTGGGTGACAATTAACCACACCCTGTATGATTGAGTCCACAAGTGTTATAAAGTACTGTGTACATTGATCCCCCTGTCAGTAGATAGGGCTTGCCAGAAGGAACAACTTGCAGTGTTGTTTTGGGGACGTGTGACTGGTTCTAGCCCCTCAGGAGAAGCATTTGAATTCCCCAGGTGCTGAGTGGGGTGCTATAACTTCCAAATAAGTCCTTATTCTCCACCACAGCAGAAGCAGGTGGGGCAGTGAGGCTGGGCTGGGCTGGGTGTGGCTCTACAAAAACTGGTAAAGTAGCTTTTTAGGCAGGAGTCAGAAGTCCCTCCTAGGCCACTGGGAATAGCCACCAGGAAGGGGCTGAAGTGGCCCCACCCAGCCAAAAAGTCTGTTTGCAGGGATGGGGTCATCTGAGATACACAATCTGGCTGTCAGGAATGGGTTTCACTCTGTCCTCTTCTCCCCAGCTTCATGGTCTCCTCTGGCCTCTGCCAGCAGACAGCAACTCAAATTAAGTTCCCTCACAATGATGCTACAGACTGGAAGCTTCTCTGTCTAGGGTCACCCCCTGGGCTGAGAGTGGAGCCTTCCTATGGGTGAAGGGGAGCTCCACGAATGTCCTGAGGCTGGGAAATACTGTAATCTCTTTTCAGTTCTGCTCACACAGGCTCCTTCACCTCCCAAGATTAGTTCACAAATCTTCCCTCCATGCTTCTGAGCAGCATGATTGAGTTCTGGGGGTATGGGATCTGGCCTCTGGGCAAGTCCCCAATTACTAATTCCTGATTATGCCACAGAGAAGCATGCTGGTCCTGAGTTGCCAGGGTCCTCAAGCTGGGGTGCTCAAGCTGGTTCGATGTCCATCCACTTTGGGGTGTACCCTGTTCTGATGGAGAAGCCATGCAAACAGCACTTGAAGGGACCGTGAGCAGGAAGTTCACAGTCTGAGTATACCTTAGTCCCTTGCAGACCTTTAAGAGAAAAGATTTCAGTCTCACTTCCTGTGGAAGCCCAGGTGTAATACATATATATATATAGGCATCCTCAGTGTGTGTGTAGATATATATATATATATATATATATATATATATATATATATATATATCTACACACACACACACACACACTAACAGGGGGTAAGTAGCAGCTCCTGATAGCTCTTGCTTCATTGTGTCTCTTGGCAACAGTGGGTGGGGGAGAGGAGTGGAAGAAAAGAGTCTGAAAGGAGGAAAGTTAGAACTCTGGTCATGTCTGTTCCTCTTTTTGAAAGGCAGGCCACGAGGAATGTCCAGGCTCTGTGGGCACAAAGATTGTCCTGGGAACCACTGGCCCCCTGTGTTCTGCAGTCTGAGCTGGAGTTAGGAAATGTTTGTGTGGGAACAAACATGACAAAAACTGAGGGCTAAAGCCCTCCGGGGAGGACAAAGGTACGCTGTGGATAGAGAAGCAATATGGTGCCTGCCATATTATTTGAATCTGTGGTGATGTTAAGTTCACTAAAGGGGCTGGCAACCTGGTACTTTGTCCTCAAGAGGCTCCCAGTTCACTCGTGGCAACAGCTTTTGGGCTCATGAGGGTGAAATGGCTCTCCAATACCTCGTAGCCTTCTGATTGCCAGAGCTATGAGGTAGGGAGAAACAAACTGCTCCACCTACCCTTTTCCATGGAATCCAAGCCTCTCAGGGGATGATTTTTGCTGATATCTTGCTTCTTCATATTCTGCTCCGCAACTTCTTCCCGTGGAATCCCTTGTTAAGTTCTGGCATGTTCCCTCAGAATTATACCTGATCTATGTTTGTTTATTCTCTTTCCTCTGAAACTTTTCCTTCTTTCTGAGATGATCTAGCAGCTGATGTCTCTGATCAGCTATCTGGTCTCCTCTCCCACATGCTATTTCTTATACATGCAATGTAATTTTCTCTTTCACTACCAAAACATAGCTCAGTGCTTTCATCACAAATATTTGATGATTGTCCCAATTATGAGCAATATCTGATAATCAATGGAAATATGAGAGGATGCTAGGAAATGTGAAGAATGTCAAGAAAGGAAAGAGAGAATTTAGGCATGTTATGATCTAATTCATTAATCTGTATTTCAACCTAAGTCTATAATGTTTTTGATATGCACTCAAATGTATTACACAGATTTTAAATTAAATTAAGGACTATCACAAGGAACTAAATTTAATATTAAAAAAATAATTTAGAAACATGTATAGGAGAAAATCATAGAAAGCCTGAGTGTTAAAGAAGTAATTCTTTAGGACAATGTTAATGTTGATGTTGAAATGTAATGTTAATGTTGAAATGTAAATTTATTTTTTATGGGTACGTCCCTCTCTCTGGATAGAGTATAACAAAAGATATATGTTCAATAAACATTGATTGAATGAATGGATGAATCAATTGGAACTAAACATAAATTGATCTTACAACTGACATTAACAAAGTCACATCACCTTAATTTTTTGCTAGTATTTAAGCGGCTTTCTCTCATGTAGGTATGTTTTGTGCTGTTCAGCCTATAAACTTTTACTCATTCTGATTGCTCTGTTTCTATTCTCTTTTAAATCCTATTCATTATTTAAGAAAAGCTTTATATTTTGTGTGTGTATGCATGCACATGTGTGCTTGTGTATTTACATGTGTGTTCACATATATAAATGTCTGTGTATATATACACATACCAAAGTGAAAGCATGTTTATATGGTATATTGGGAAAGGACTCAATAGTCAGGAAATGGCTGAATACATACAGGAGAAAGAGAGAAGGGAAGAACACTAGAAGGAAGATTTTTAACAATTTGGAAGAAAATGAGATCAAAAGCATAAGAGGGATAATTAGCTTTGAAGAGTGGATGTATTTAATTCAACTGAGACTAATGGGCATTGATGAGGATTGAAGAAGATATGAAGATCATTACCTTGGGAATAGGATTTTTACCATATTAACTTTGAGAAATTGAATTTTTGTTTTTTTCATAAAGTATGGGGAACAAATCTCCTAGAATGAGGAAAGTGTAGATAAGCTTAGATATTTTGTTGCCACTGAAAATTTCTAGACAGTATAAGCTAATATCCCAAGGGCACTTCAATCTGAATATTAGAAAAGAATTAGAAATTTTCCCCTAAAATACTCTGTTCTGTTTAATGACCCCAGTTTCTTCTCAATCAAATCAGAAAATTATCATAGACCATTCATTTTTTCTTATGTCCACATCTAATTCATCTGTAGATCTTCTAAAGTCCTTCTTACTTTCTAGTTCTTATATGTTCAACCCTCACTATCTAGACTCTAAAAACTGCTTGAATGAAGATATTCCTGCCTTAAGTATTACTGCCAACCCCCAATTTGTCTTCCTCTCACTTTCTGTCCCAAGCTCTTTATCTAGGTACCATACCAAACATTCTTTATTGGAGGAATTCTGGGAAAAACTGTTGAGATAATATGCTTTAGAACTCTCTCAGATACATGTATTTACATGACAGTCACTTCCATTTGAGTTTGTGTTCCTTAAAGACTATTTTTCATCTCATACGCTTAGCATCCAACCATGGTAAACTATCAACACAATTATTATGTAAACAAAAGCAAATGTATTTTTCAGACCTATGTAGAGGAGTACCTATCTAGACACACATTATTTTATAATAAAGCACAATGCCTAGCATATAGTAAGTATTCAAATAACATTTGAAGAATTAATGAAAATGCCACCCTAAATATGATGCAGAAGGATATCTGAAATGAAGGGATATTCTCTCTTAGAGTTAAAGTAGGATAGGATGTAACTGGAATCATCTTGTTTAAGTAGGGAGCCATTTTCTTTTCAATAACTCTGCTGGGTTGAAATGTTTTATCATGCTAAATGGTGGGCTCCATTCATTCTCAAATCCCATAACCTTTGAGTCACAGTAAATCCATTTTAAATCTTCAATTGTTGCCTCCAGAATAGGCTATACTTGTAAAAGAGTAGTGGAGAGAAGACTCCTTCTGCAAGTACCATCTGCCTCCATTTTGCCTCTCCAAAGACATTTCCTTTTGTTATTGCCCTTGGCGAGTAGGCTATTCTTTTCTTTCAAATTCGTCTTAATGGGGCCTTGTATGAAGGATCCCACATGAGTGACTGTGAGACGGCTGGGCTCTTTCTGTTTGTCATCACTGTGTATCTAGCTGGGTGAACATCACACTAAAGAGCTCCCATTGTCATTGATGACCACTAAGATCTGTTGTGACTTCTAGCTGCCTTCCTGGTGGCAGCAGCAACTCTCCTTCTCCTAATATCCAAATGCTTCCCTCCATACTTTGATGATACCAACCAAGCCTACAGTTCTTGTTTTCATTGACCTTTTGGAAATAAAAACCTGAGAGCATTAACCTTACCCTCTCTCCTCAGACTTACCACTATTTCCTCTCATTTCTTGAAATACAAAAAAACTGAAAATTAAATTGTCTAACAAAACAAGAAGGGAAATCCTAACTACTTTGAGATATTTTTCCAAATAAAATCTTCTCCTGGTCAATATAATGAACAATAATATATCAGTTATGTATTAAACAGCACAGTGTGTCACATATTTAATAGTGCTACAATTTATTCTTTTAGGGTTTGAGGCTGTGCAGACATATGTCAAATGAAAAAAGCTTGACTTTGTGAACCTCTCCTTTTTAATGTTTAATTCCATCCCTATTTTAAAGGAAATTTAATTTAAGAGAATTATATCCATATGATTCTAGTTCATTTGTATTTAACTGATCAATGTGTTGTTTTACAAGGCCTGTTTGATGTCAAGAAAGCAAAGTGAGTCCCTTTTCCCCCTAGGCTTTTGAAATGCATTTTTCCCTTTAGAAGTATTTGGCAGTTTATAAATCCCAACCACCAAAGACTGAACTTTGGTTTAAAATTCAGAGCATTAAAACATGAA
This sequence comes from Avahi laniger, assembly GCA_963575035.1. Taxonomy (NCBI): domain Eukaryota; kingdom Metazoa; phylum Chordata; class Mammalia; order Primates; family Indriidae; genus Avahi; species Avahi laniger. The sequence continues at coordinate 6,957 of CAUYSK010033370.1, forward strand.
ACAACATCCAAAAGGGCACTAAATTTCATTTGAGAAAATAGCCTTTAATATAAAGATTTTTCATGTCTTTATGCTTATTTTAATTTTTAATTACAAAACCAATTTCTTAAGCAAAAGAAACATCTTAGTGAAAGAGTTAGAGGAAAGAGAGCTTCATGATATTAGAAAAAGAAGAGTAATAAATAATTCATTAGATAAGAGAACTTTGAAAAGTTGGTGTCTGTGCCTTTTTTAATTATCTCCTTCTATGAACAGGAAACATGCTATATTGAGAAAAATATGGCTTTTGAAGTGAGACCATTTATGCTACTCTAACTTAATGGACACATTAATTCAGAAAAGTTGCAACCTTTGTTTCATCACTTTAAAAAATGTGGATAATATCACTAATCTCTGAATGTGCCCAATAGGAGTTTATGCCTTTCCCTCTACGTCCTTTCCCTCTGTACCTGAGGTGGATCTGATATTGACCTTTAATTCTGGAGCCTTAGAGTCCTTCCCAATAAACTTGGCTTTGAGAAACATTTCTTAGCATGTTTCTCATTTTTCTTTTTGGAGAAGGTAGTGTGGGCTTTTCCAAAATTACTCGTACATTTTTGTGATGTATCAAACAGACTATCAATTTTGAAGCCCATTGTGTTTTATTCATTGATTTTGGTTCAGGATGCTTAATGGTAAATTTCAGCTCAACTGTTACTATTAACAACTATGAAGAAACATATAATCTCTGCTTTTATCTACTGTCTTCGCCACCCCTCCACCCCACCCTGGTCTTTATGTCTCCTTAATTTTGATTCCCTTAAAAATTTATCATTGTTTTGAATAAGACACATTTTGTAAGGTAATTTGGAATTTGAATGAGTACATATACACACACATATGATATATATAAACAGTTCTAAAGCTAGACTTATAAAGTGCAAATGAGGCTAAAAACTACCTTGAGAATTTTGACTATATTAGAAAAAGAGCTGAAAATCTGAGAAAAAGTGATTAGGACTGTGTTTAATTTGAAAGTTAATATCAATTTCTCACATCCATGATTTGCTAAAGCATTTTTTTAACCATACCTTAAAACGTGGCTTTAAAAAATATCCATTTTGACACATTTTTAGAGTCAACTGCCAACTTCTAAACCCATATGGTTCAAGTATAAAAGCAATCCATAAGCGGTAGGAGTCTGGACAGGTTCAGTGGGAAACAAATGTCTGAGATGCCATTTGAGATAATTGAACTCTGGTAGAGGTAGGAGGAAAAGGCAGCTATCTCTCCTCAAAACTCCATTTGTTCTTGTATTTTTCTTCTTTACTCCATTCTATTGTGCTTACACATTGTCTAATAGGTAGAAAGCAAAGAATAAATATTCACTGTTTGAAAGAAAAATTGGTACTGATGAGAATATTCCTTTCATGACTATAACAATACTTCTAAGAAGCTAGGCCCAGAAAAATAAATAAGAATATTTGACTTATTGGTCAATGTTCTAGTCTTGAGACAATGTTAGGTACTAGGAAGGCATATAGGATGTAAAGGTGGATCAAATTTAGGGATTCTGGAAGAGAGTAAAGCAGGAAGCTAGCTACTCCCTGTCTTCATACACTTCTTGAATGCGCTTTGTCATTTATGCACCTTATCCAAACCACCTTTTGTGTTTTAACAGATTTTTCAGTCTCTTCCTTATTCTTATTCTGTTCCAGTATGTCCCAGTCCTCTTGGCCCCACAGTGACTCTAGTGCTGGTGTTGTGTGTTTGGAATAAAGAAAGAGGTCATTTATGTCCTGCAATTATGCTATTTAAAACTGTTGCCATGTGTCTAGAACATATCCTAGAATACATAAATACAGTAGAATCTCTCTTAAGCAAATTCCATTTATACAACCTGCCAGATTAATCAATGCTTACATTTCCTAATTTAAAATATACCAACCAACGCCAACAATACAGTCAGCAGACAGCTCATTCATATAGCTACACATTTTTCTTAGCCATTAAGTTGATTTTTCCAGAAATACTTGAGATTGTAATTAGGTTAGATAAATAAATAAAAAAATGACATATAACTATGAAAAAGAGGTTTAATTGATTTTAATGATTTGGAAAAATAACTCAAAACCAAATCACTAAACAAACAAAAAAACAAATAAAAAATTCCAACAAAACCCAAACCCAAAAAATTATTGAATTAGGTGTGGATAAAAGAACTGAAAAATGCTTTAAGACTGCATCATCTTTCATTAAAAAATCTTCTGTTTTAACCACATCGTTTGCTTAACTGACCATCCACCAGTCCCAATTGTGCTGGTTAAGAGATATGCTCTAAGTATTTGGTGATGGAATGAAAATAATTGATTCAATTCATTCATCCAAAACAATAGAACAGACGTTCAACAAGCAGTCGATTGTATCAGGGCACATTTGCTCTCTTTCCAGCCTTAAGACAGTGTCTGATTAGGTACAGCTTAACTGTACCCAGCCATGCATTTCTGAAGCCATGAAAAATAAAGTGTTCTGCATAAATATTATTCTCCTCAAGAGACATTTTCAAATAGAAGATTTTTGAAATTTTGATCAGATTTTGGAGTGTTTTCTTTTTTGTTCTCAATACAACTAACAATTTTACACTCCTTCCTTAATCCCCAAACAGCGACCTTTTTTGATTTTAGATTTTTTCCATCAGAGGCATCCTTATAATATATACTTGAAATGTCAATGTTCGTGGAATCTTCCGTCACAGACAACACACTTGTGCATAGCTATATTCCCTGAGTTCAGGCTCCCAATCTGATGCCACCCACATCTCATTTTTTTTTTTAATTCTTTCTTCCTGTTAGGCTCTTGATTCTCCATGCAATGTAATTTATAGATGTAAATATGGTGCAAGTATATCCATAAACAACCTAAGGAAACATTTATGAGATAAGGGGACTGAAAACTGCTTCTGATTTCCACCCCTGTGCCCTTGATCATGTTCTTCTTTCTGTATGTATGAACCAGTTCTATCCTCTTAACACTGTACTCCCTATGCATAGATCCTGCCTAATGGCTCCTCAAAACGACACAGATTTTATCTGGGTTTCAGGACATCTTTTCAGCTCCACCTCTTATTGACCCTCTCAGCTCTGCTTTTTGTTTTGTTTATCTCTGCTAGTAAATCTATTCAGTATTAACTAAAATTTCGTATCTTGCCCTGCCCGACAAGCTTTAAAGTTTAGCACGTGTCTGGGGTTACTAAGTCGGCCTCACCACTGAATCATTTAAATTCCTACTATGCCTAATGCTCCATAGCAACAGGCTAGCCCCATCACTTTCTCTTTCCCAGTTCTGCTTCTAGACTCCCAGTCAGGAATATCCTCTGTATCCTGCTTTCTTGAGTTGCATATTAAGAATGAGCTTCCTTAAGGAAATTATACCCAAAGTAAACTTGAAGAAAGCACAAAAGTCAAACACAATCACTGGGGAAAAAGGAAAGATGGATATCTCCATCCAAGGTATATTATTAGTGAACTTCCATGAGAACCCTGTACTGTGTCTTTAACATTAAATTCTCCTCTTTTTCTCCATTCTCTGTGCGATCACATCTATTTTCATACACATGATGAGAATTCTCCTCTGAGATATAGAATTTTTATTCCAAATATCTTTTTAACATTTTTATTTGGATGTCTCACATTTAGTCTCACATTAGTTCAGTTCCAAACTGAACTTTTAATTTACTCTAAAGATTATTGTTCACTGATGTCTTACTTTCCACAGTTAATGGCAAGACCATCCACACCATTGTTTAGATTCCAAATTTATGAGTCATCTTTCACCATCACCATCCAAGACAATCTACCACCAAATCCTATAAAATTAGGTCTTCATGATAGATCTCAAATCTATCCACTTCTTTCTAATCCACTGTCATATTTTATATTCTTTATGGCAATCATTCTTATGATAATTGATTATTTTTTTTTCACTCTAGTGCCCATTTCTCCCAACTAGAATGCAAACTCCTAGAGAGCAAGACTTCTATCTGTGCTGTTCATTTTCAAATTGTTAGTGCTTAAAGAAAAAGACCCAACATACAGTAAGTGCTCATAAAATTCTAACTGATTGGCCATTGCCATCCAGGTCAAAGTTGCCACCATCTCCCCTGGACTTTTGCATTGGCCGCTCTGTATTTCTATCCCTACACTCTTTAAAGACATTCTTCATGCAGAAAACAAAATTAACTTTTCAACGGTAACAAGATATTTAACAGGGACATTTACTATTACCTTAGGAAAAAGCACAATGGCCCAGAGCCAGAGGCCACAAACTAACAAACCATCAAACAAAAAACAGGCACTTCAGCCTGAAAAGAGTACCCGACAATTAAGGCTACAGAGCCAAGGGTTTATGAAGCACTGTATTACTGACATTATCAAAATCAATTCCTCCACCCACCTCCTTTTACCAGGTCTTTATGTCAAGACTTTGTTGACCTAAGATGAATTGCAATGACTTTTCTCTGCTATGGAAGAAAAGGAGAAATATGTCCCCAGGGCCACAAAGCCAGGTCAGCTGGTATTCCACCCATGATACTTGACCAGTTTAAGGGACTCTAGGAAATATAAGCAAGAATGGGAGTTTGGGGGTCAGAGGGTGGGATTGAAGACATAAGAAGGAAGTAGATTCCCCATGTGTCTAGACACAACAGTGGACAAATCTGCAGAGCCCGTTAAAGAATTCACAGTAACTCCCCTGAAAAAGCCAGCATTTGAATGAAGGTTTGCCTCAAAGAAGTCACCAAAGCCCAGTAACTGTTGGCCAATGAAGCATCAAAAGATACCAATCATCAATTTAAAAATAAAATCTAATTACTAAGTGCTCTTACATAAAACTATTGGTCTGCATGATTTCTATTGTTTTTAGAAACATTCAAACTCCTGACCAAGCTGGCAGTACTGGGTCATCTGGACCGTAGCAATTCATATGTCTAGGCTATGCTCTCTGCCTCCCAGCATCTGGTTCCCAAATTCAACTGTGTTCTTTTTCATCTCAAAGGGCTTTTGTCATACTTTTATACTGACCAGGTTGTTCTTCCTTGAATCTTTTCATGACTTGTTCCACTAGAATTTAGATTACATGGGACCTTCTCGGATACTTAATGTGACACTCTTGTCCCCCAGCTTGCACCCACATCGATTTTTCTGCTAGGCTTCCCGTGCAACACTACTTCCTAGCACGGTTCCTGACACACAGCATAGTTTCAATAAATAGGCAAGATAATGAAATATTTGTATACTTAACCTCTGTGAAAGAAAAATTATGTGAAACTTCATTTCTCATATAACTTTTAACGGATTCTAATTTTCTTGGAAGAGATTAGCATTTCTGACAAAGTATTTGATTCTCTGATGGAGATAGATGATTATATGATGCTATGACCTAATAGGAAGTTAATGGTTCACCCACCCAACTGCCTCTGGACCGACAAAGATCTTTTACCTTATTTTTTTTTTAGTCTCCATCCTAACTATCATTGTCTATCTCTTCTTGTTATAAAATGTTGTTTCCAAGAAGAGATCTTCAAACAGGGCTGCATAGGCCTCTCATCTTTCAGCAAGCTGGAAACAATTTTTGCCATGTATTAATACAAATAATTAATTTGTCAAAAAAGTAGGTTTTTAAAAACATTTGTGGACACCCTATAAAATATTTTCTCACCTCATGATAACGCATTCAAGTAAAGCCTTAATTGTGACTAAATAGAAAATGTCACAACAAATTTATGTTGAGAGTATTTGTGTCCCTCCAACTTTTTTGATGCCTTGATTAACCAGTAAGATTTTGCTGATATTCAGAATACTTGGTTATTTTTTAGAGTTTTTGTTTATCAAAATGTTATGGCCATTTTAAGAATATTTGTCCTGTAAAATTTTAGACAGTCCAAGTTATAAATTTGGATATATGGTTTTGGTCAGGAGGTACCCACTCCTGAAAGTGAGCATCTACAGAAGTGGTTTAATATTGTGCATCTCTAAAAGGAAAACCAGGGGAAAAACAACAGTTTTCTAGTCAGTGTTTTATGTCAGAAAAATTTCTCGATCTTTGAGGAATCACATGACTGATTATAGCTAGTCAGTGCTTTATATTTGAGAAATTCCATGATCATTTAGAAGAATCCCATGGCTGGGGATTATATTGTTACTTAGAAATGACCAAAGTCCTTAGAAAGACTAAAATGATTAATTATATTCAAAAATGTTTTGGCTACAGAAAATTATTTTGTTTTTTGCCTGCAGGGTTTTGCTTGTGTGTGTATTTGTGTCTGTTTTTGCAATTATGTTTAGCTAATTGCATAATTGGTTCAGCAGTTTTCTCTATGTCTGCTTGTCTCTGTAAGTAGTTATTTTTAGTCTTTTATTTTTATGGCCAGTGAGATTCTTTGGGCAGCTTTATGTTAAGAAATAAGTTCCCTACCTGATTAATTGCTTAGAGAACTAGAATGAGGAGTTCTAAAGATCTTTAGATTTTCCTTTTGTATTAATATATCCACTTTAACAATGATTAGCTAACCATATTCTTTAACATACAATGCCCCTATCAAAGAACATATTTTGTCTGCCTGGGTTAGCCTTTTTTTTTACTGTGCCAGTCTTGAAATGATATATTTACTGGTGCCAACTTTTTCCTATGTGCCTAAAAAGTGTTGTTGTTGATTAGCATTTGTTTTCTTATGTTTTCATTTGTGTATTTGTATATTTTGTACTGAATGATCTGTTTACAACTCTGACTTCTTAAAAGGAGTACAAGTTCCTCAAAGTCAGAGACTACAATTTATTCGTTATATATTCCTAACACATAGTAGGTATCCAATATAAGTTAATTGAATAATTAGTTCTGCCTTTTCACAGTTGCATCCAGGGCTTAGCATAAATCCTACAATGTGGTGTGCAATTAGTGTTTGAATGAAAAATCTAAATTGAATTCTAGTTCAATCTGCCCACAAAAATGTCCTTGCTGACATATTAACATGAACCAGAGACAATTTCCTACACCATTCTTCTCCACTCCCTCTTCTGACTATAGCCAACCAGTAATGTACTTTTGACAATCTTTCCCTCAGAGTCCTAATGTTCACACTAGTTTGGGTATCAGGTCCTCATCCTGTTACAGACTTCTTGAATTACCCTCTTTCCTCTTTGGACTTGGCCTCTTGCTCGGCTCATGGTTCTATCCACCCCTCTGGATTTGTTGCCTCAGCTGTTTCCCCCTAAAACTCTAAAACCTAAGCCTTGAATCTGTGGGACTCCACCATATGCATGCTGATAGTGCTTCTACAGAGAGGGCATTAGGAAATATCAAAAGTATACTGGGTGACCAGCAGATGACACAGAACCCAAGAAAATTTTCTGTATAATGATGGAACCTTGGAAAATATCCTAAAGTTTTTATTAGAACAGACCATTTTAAAAATCCATAATTTAAAACTTCCAAGAAGTTTTTAGTGCCATAAAAACAGAAGTTTGAATTTGCCTTTAAGGTAAACTAGCCTTCTTATGCCCAAATCACCCAAATCAACCAATTAGATCTTTATTTATATAAATGTGACACAATAAAATTCTTTTGGAATGGAAGAAAAGTCTGGGGTTATGGCTTCAAGGGGGTGAAGTGCTCTATATAATAATGTAAAAAAGTTGTTTTCATTAAGGGCAGACTTGCATCTCTGAAAAACATATTTATTTTCGAAAATGTTTTTTACAGACTGCACAGCCTCTAAAAATTAATAAATATTTTGATTTTTAGGAAGCGTATGTATGTGTAATTGTTCTTTTGCCTCATACTACAGTAAAACTCCTAGAAAATAGTATTTATGCTTGCTGCATCCAATTCATCTTCTCTCATTTTCCCTTAAAATATTTTCACTATTCCATCAAAACTGCTGTCATCAAGGTCAAGAAAAAGCTCTATGCAGCTGAAACCAATGGTCACTTGTCATTACTCAAACTAGTTGATCTGTCAGCAGCACTGGCACAGTTTATCCCTCCCTACTCCTTGATAAACTTTCCTTTCTTGACTTGACGATATCAATTCTCTCTTCTGGCTTTATTACCATATCCCTGGTCACTCCTCAGTTTCCCTCTCTGGTTCCTATTTCTCACAAACATTTAATGCTCAAGGGCTTCAGAGCTCTCCTGGCCACTCTTTTCAAATCTACTTTCTTTTCCCTCTCATCACCTGATGGTCTTGTCCAGTTTTCTGAGATTAAATACCCACGTCTGTGTCTCCAGACCTTTTTTCCAAGTTCCAGGTTAACTTTTACAAGCACCTAGGAATCATACCATGGCATCTAATAGAGATATCACAATTATCATGTCGAAAACTAAACTCTCACTTGATGACAGTCATGCTTCCTGATGGTTCACCCAAAAATCCTTCAGTGATCCTGGAGTTCTCTTTCTCTCATAACTCACATCTGGTTGGTCTTAACTTTGGAAATATTCATCCCGTGCTCCTACTCTGGCTGAGGCCTTTGCATTTCTTGTTTAGATTATTACAAGGGCTTCCCAGCTCCTCTCAGTGCCTCTATCCTTATTCTCTTTGAGTCTAATCTCAACAGGACAACAAGAGTGATTCACAAAAAATGCATGTCAGATTATGCCCCCCCTTCCCAAAGTGTGGCATTTTATTTCACTCAGAATAAAAGTCAAAGACCTTTGTGAGCCCAGCATAATGTGACTCCCATTATATCTCTGAATTCATTTTTTCTTCATCCTTATGGTTAAATTCAATTTCTTACTATTTTTCAGACATATCAGGTAAGCTTTTATCTTAGGGTCTTTACATTTCATATACCTACTTCTTGTAATGCTCTGTTCCCAGATACCCACTACTAAATCTCTCATCTCTTTCAAATTCTTCCTCAAAAATCATCTTATCAAATGAAGCCTAGTCTGACTATTCTATTTAAAATTATAACCTGTTTAAGCACTTTTTATACTCCTACTGTACTCCACTCTTCTCTCTTTTCCCCCATACCACTTAACATCTTCTAACGCACTCAAAAATTTATAGATGTTTGCTGCCTTCCTCTAAGCATCAGAATATGAGCTGGACTGGAGGTGATTATCTTCATAAATTTTTTTCACTGTTATTTCTCAAGAACTAGCAAGAGTTCTAACAAAAGATGAGTACTTCATAAACATTTCTGAATAATTGTATGAGTGATATTTTCAATCAATTTTTCACAAGAGCCACATCCCCAGCAGGTAATCCCAACTTTCTCTTTGAAGTGGAAGAAGCCATTAAAAAGAATGGAACCACATGGATCTTTGATATCCTGTGTAATCCTATGCAAGAATAAATCAGCCAGATTTTTGGGGAGGATTGACTCTCCTCCAGTTATTGTATTGATTATTTTTCACATTCATAAAGTTTAATCACTATAAATGTATTCAAACTCATAAAGAAGGCAAAGAATAATTACTACAATATAATTGGCTACTGGGTTATAAAACTAGTCATTGTTTCTTACCCTTTTATTTTCTTTTTTAAATTTATTTTTAATTGAAAGATAAACATCGAAGATATTCATGGCATGCATGATGTTTTGACATATTATTGTATTGATTGTTGGAAGTAAAGTGACACCAGAGGATAGTGAACAAAGTCGGACAAAGTTTCCTCCAGAAGTAGAAGGCATCAATATCATATGAAGAGGGATATTTTTAGGGTACTTAGAAGAGAACCAGATTCTTAGTAGAAGAGACATGCTGGAAATCATTTTCATGGTCAGGTAGACAAGGCACTTCTGTTAACAAGTACATGAGCTTGAAAAATGGTCATAAATTAAGAGCGAGCAGAAAACTGACCTTGATCAGACTAAGACAAGCTACAAACTAGACATACAGGCACCTAGTAGTGGAGCATTGTAAGGAGCTTGGTCCTTTGGAAAAGAAAAACAGCACTTCTGGTAGTATAATTTGCAAATTTATTTGTTGTGTCATTAAATTTTTTAAAATACATTAGATTTCAAATAGATTTGTTAATTGTTTTGTGTAGTGTTAGCTTTCACCATGTATAAAATGGAAAAAATAATTTATACCCACAGGTGAACCAAAGAAATATAGAGGAGAACAACTACAGCCTGAGAGAATCTAGATTCAAAATGGTGCAGATGACATGCTGCAGAGGACAAGGAGAACGGAGGTCTACAACCAGACAGCAGGCTGAGAACACAAGTGTGAGGCAGGACAGGTTTGGGGAGCATGTTTTCATTTTCCAGGGATTTCTAAAACTGTTATTGAAGAAAGCTATGATAATTCACTAAACACTCTGTGGAGCAATGGTAAGGAAATTCAGGCTTTTGTGATTGGGCTTTAAAGAAGAATATGGCTGATGAGCTGATAACTTTGGGGAAATTTGTATTTATATTTAAAATCAAAATAATCTTGAGGATTTTTTTTAGGCAGAAAATAAAGGACAAAATAAAGGATGACGTAAAAGGAAACTTACTTGTGCAATGGGTAAAGAACAAGAAGAGTTAACCAAAGAAAGTGATAGAGACAAATCTACTGTTAAACTTTTTTAATTAAAAAAACAAAAGATATTTATGGACAGATGAGATGCAAGGTAAACTCAAGCCTGGTATCCTATATTCACTGGAAGAAGGAGATAACACTAACAAAATAAAGGATGGGAGACAAGCTTGCTCATAGAAAATTAGGACAACTTCTAAATTTTTCTATTTTTTATTTTTAATTATTATGTGTACATAATAGGTGCATAAATGTATATGATACATGTGATGTTTTGATACATGTATATGATGTGAATTAATAGAATCAGGATTATTGGGGCATCCATTACCTCAAGCCTTTATCATTTCTTTGCGTTAGGAACATTCCAATTCCATTCGCGTAGTTATTTTAAAGTATACCCTAACTTATTGGTGATTATAGTCACTTTGTTGTGCTATCAAATATTGTTCATTCTACCTCAATAAATATATAATTATATTTTTACACACATTAAACATACCCATTTTATTCCCTCCTTCCTGCTACCCTTCCCAGTCTCTGGTAATCATAATTTTACTCTCTGTTTCCATGAGATCATTTGTTTTAATGTATAACTCCCCCATATGAGTGAGAATGTACAAGATTTGTCTTGCTGTACTTGGCTTATTTAATTAATATAATGTTCTCCAGTCCCATCCATGTTGTTGAAAATGGTACTAATTCATTTCTATAGCTGTATAATACTCCATTGTATATAAATAGCACAATTTCTTTATCCATTCATCCATAGATGGACAATTAGATTGATGACAAATCTTGGCTGTGGTTAGCAGTGCTGCAATAAATATGTGAGGGCAGATATCTTTTTAATATACTGATTTCCTTTTTTTTTTTTTTGATCCATACCAAGCAATGGGATTGCTGAGTCATATGGTGGTTCTATTTTTATATTTTGATGAACCTCCAAACTGTCCTCCATAATGGTTGCACTAATTTAGATTTCCAAAACAATGTGTAAGGGTTTCCCTTTCTTCACATTCTTGCCAGCATTTGTGATTGGCTTTTTGATAAAAGCCATTTTAACTGGGGTGAGATGATATCTCATTGTAGTTTTGATTTGCATTTCTCTGATGACTAATGATCTTGAGCATTTTATCATATACCTGTTAGCCATTTGTATGTCTTCTTTTGAGAAATATTTATTCAGATCCCTTGCCCATTTTTAATTGGACTATTTGATTTTTTTTTCTATTGAGTTGTTGGAGTTCCTTATATATTCTAGTTATTAATCCTTGTCAGATGAGGAGTTTGCAAATATTTTCTCCCATTCTGTGAGTTGTCTTCTCACTGTATGAATTGTTACCCTTGCTGTGTAGAAGCCTTTTAGCTTAATGTGATCCCATTTGTTTAATTTTGCTTTGGTTGCCTGTGCTTTTAGAGAATTGCTCAAGAATTCCTTGGCCAAACCAATGTCCTGAAATGTTTCTCCAAAGTTTTCTTTTAGTAGTTTCATAATTTCAGGCCTTAAATTTAATTATTTAATCTATTGTTATTTGATTTTTGTATATGGCAAGAGATAATGGTATCGTTTCATTCTTCTGCATATGTATATCTAGTTTACAAAGCACCATTTATTGAATAGACTATCCTTTCCCTAATGTATGTTCTTGGTAACTTTGGTGAAGATAAGTTCACTACAGATATGAGGACTTATTTTTAGGTTCTTTCTTCTGTCCTATTGACTTGAAATCAGTCTTATTTGATAGAAGTAAAGCTACTTCTGATCAATTTTGATTTATTTTGCATGAAATATCTTCTTCCATCCCTGAATTTTCAGTCTATATGTGTCTTTAGAGGTATAGTGAGTCTCTTGTAAGCAGCAAATAGTTGGTTCTTTTTAAATCCATTTAACAAATCTATATATTTTAATTAGGTAATTTAATTTATTTCTATTCTAGCTTGTTGTCGATACATAAGCACTTACTCCTCCATTTTGTTAATTGTCTTCTGGATGTTTTATATATCCTGTGTTTCTTTTTTTCAGTCTTTTTTTAACATTTGTGATTTTTTTATGGTGCTTAGATTTGATTATTTTCTCTTTCTCATCTCTGTATCTTCTGAAATTGCTTTCTTTTTAATTACCATAGATCTAACACAAAGAATCTTGTAGTTACAATGGAATATTTTAACCTGATAAAAACTTAACTTGGTCATATAAAAACACTGTAGACTTTTACTCCCCTGCCCACAATATCTTTTGACTTACTTTACATCTTTATATATTAGATGCTCCTTAACAATTTATGTAGCTACAGTTATTTTTGTCCACTTTTACTTTTAGCATTCATACCAGAGTTTTGAAAGATTTATGTACCAACATTATATTATGATAATATTCTGAATCTGATTATGAATTTACCTTTCCTACTGAGTTTTATATTTTAAGTGATTTATGATAGTAATTATCATACTTTTGTTTTCAGTTGTAGAACTCCCATAATCATTTCTCATTAGATCAGTGGTCAATGAGGGAGTGGTGGTGAATTCCCTCATCTTTTCCTTGTCTGAGACAGATTTCATTTCTCCTTCGTTTCTAAATAATAATATTCTTAACTGGCAGGGATTCTTTGATTGTTGTTGTTGTTATTTCTCACTTTGACTATATCATCTCATTTTCTTCTGGCCTGTAAAGTTTCTGCTGAGAAATCTGCTGACAGTCCAATGAGGATTCTTTACATGCAAGTTGAAACTTTTCTCTATCTGCTTTTAGAATTTTCTCTTTGTGTTTGACTTTTGACAGTTTGATTCTCCTCTGAAAGAAACTTTTTGGGTTAAATCTATTTGGGGATTTTTGATCATTCTGAATCTGGATGTCCATATCTCTTTCAAGATTTGGGGAATTTTTAAGCTATTATTTTGTTAAATAGGCTTTCTATGCCTTTCTCCGTGTCTTGTCTCTCTTTAAATCTGCTAATGCAAACATTTGTTCACTGTATGGTGTCTCAAAAATCCCATACGCTTTCTTCTTCTTCTTCTTCTCCTTTTTTTTTTTTTTTTTTTTTTTTGCTCTTATTGAGTTATTTGAAAAGACCTGTCTTCAACTTTAGAAATTCTTTCTTCTGATTGATATGGTCTGTTTTTAATCTCTCAATTATATTTTTTATCTCTTTAAGTGAATTTTTCAGCTTCTAATTTCCTTGTTGGTTCTTATTTGTTTTATCTATTCTTTTGTTAAATTTCTTATTCAGATAATGAATTATTTTGTGATTTTGTTCAATTGTTAATCTATATTCTCTTGTATCTCACTGAGTTGCATTAAGTTCATCATTTTGAATTTCCTTCAGACATTTTATAAATTTCTTTTTCTTTGCTGTCTGGTACTAGAAAATTATCATGCTCTTTTGGAGGTATCACTTTTCCTTGTTTTTCCATATGTCTTGTTTGCTTGTATTGATTCTGTAGATCTGGTAGAGCAGTTGCCCCCTCCAATTTTATGGAGTAGCTTTTGTGGGATAAACTTTTTTCCTGTAGATGGATCCTAAAGTGTAGGTTGGGTAGGGTACATTACCTTTGTTTTGTGTGGATGCTATAGTGTAGTCTCTGGGCAGTATCTTCAGCTATAAACCATGTCAGTGATGTTTCTGAGAGCCTCATTGGCCTGGGCTGCAGGCGTTTGTGGCAGCAGTAGTGTAGCTTTGCTATAGGCAGGGCATTGGATTGGTTCTCAGGTCTGGAATACACATTCAAGGCAAGTCAGCTGGCTTAGGGGTGAGCTTACTGAGGCTTGGGACACTGGGCTTGTTTTCAGGCCCGGTGCACATATGTGGACTTTTAGCCATCTCAGGGTTGGCTTCTCTGCTGTGTAGGACTCTGTTTCTTGGGGGACAGGGTGCTGTGCATACTTGAGTGCCAGAGGCAGAGCCATTCTACTGGGCCTAGGCTCTAAGAAGTGAAGGTCATGGTGCTGCAGCCACATGTGTGAGCATGGTGAAGAGACTGTGGATCCTCAGGAATGGTGCAATTCAGTGGCTGCTAGCCCCCGGATAAGGACACACTCCAGCAGTGGCTATAGTTTCAAGATAACATCATGTTGTTGCAGCTTGGGTCATGGGGGTGGAATGGTACACAGTGAGGGCTCCTACTCTAGAGTAATTCAGCCATATAAATTCCAGGCAATTTCCCAAACTGCGTTTAGACCTGTGAGGACTACAGGATTCTCCTGTACCAAGGACATCAGGCATCCACTATGATAATGGGGGCTGCTGGTGGCCTCCTGCTTACTTTTTCCCAGAAAAGGGAAGTCTCTCTTGGCTCCATGTAAATCCTAGTGAGGGATATTGCATAACAGACACAAAGTTCTTTGCTCTCCTCTCTTATGCTACCATCCTGAGTTTCTGTGACCACAGAGATTTTACGAATCCCCTCCTGTACTGCAGCAATCTCCTACAGAAACTTTAGTCGAGTTTTAGTTGTTTATTGATTGCTTTGGTCCTTTTATTTGGGGGGCGGGTCAGTTCCAGGCACCTCTATTCATCCATCTTGCTGCTTTTTCTAAACCTCCTACTTTTCCTAAAGAAAGTAGTGATGAAGTTTTTACATTTTGACTGACAACTGTTTTCATTGTCACTCAAATGAGATAAAGCAGATTTAGCTAAAGAAAGTCAAGTGAAATCTGTGGAATTTAAATAATTATTTTGAATTCTAAATGGTCACTTTCACAAAAAATACCTTTTTCCCCATTTAATAGTAAAGGATTTCTTCCTAAATGTTTACAATTATGAATCTTAATATGTAAATACATAAAGTCCTTGGATATGACAATTGTATAGTAATTCAGAAAGATAGTCGACAAACAATCAAAAAATGTTAGCACATTAGTTTTTGAAATCATTATTAGGATTTTAAAAAGTCAGACTTAGTATAATGTACTTAGTGTTTTCAAGTTCACATGAATTTCTTTTTTGTTTGTGTTTATTATTTTTATGAATGACTGTTTCCAATTTTCACTTTCCCTGAATCAATTTCATTTAAATATCAATAAGGATAGCATTGTAATATTTTATTATTCATATGAATAAATACATTTTACAATTAGATGCACTCATTTAAAGGACCACAAAATATCTTCCCAGTATGTTTTCTGCAGTGTGCTTATGCAATTCATGCTTTTCAAAAAGGCTTTGTGGGAGACCACAGGAAACGGTTCTGATAAATAAATGAAATATAGGTGGAAAGAAATAAAAATATTCAGTATTATTTATGTTATATTTATTTTTAACATTTGCAAAAATGCACTGATGGGGCAATCTCTGAGTTCATTTGCAAAAATTAAACAAGAATTATATCAAACACAGATGCTGTAGATCCATTATAAATTAAATAATAGAAAATTTTTATCCTTCTTTCAAGTGGAAAAAGATCAACAGATGTTTAAAAAAGCAATCAGAAATATTCACAATCTCTTGGAATTTGAAAAAATATTCAATACGATGCTTTTTTTACATTTTCTTCCATCAAAGCAAGAGGATATTTCATATGTACTTTATAAATTAGAATACCTTTGTATGTATTTTAAATCAATTTTATTTTTTTTCAATGCTCCATATAAGAAAGAGGTTGCTCACTTTATTGTTATCAATCATATTACTTTATTTTAGAAGTCTACTTTGCATGAAGGAGCTAACTACAATTTAATGGATATGATAACTGCAATAAGAATGAAAAATTTGGATCTGGAATTACTTGTAGTAGAGAGATATTCAAAAGTAAGGCAAGTGAAATCCACTTAAAGCTAGTTTGTAAGTCATAACATATTACGGCTTTTGGATGAAGTAAAAATTCTTACTAAATTGTGAACAGAATTAATTAAAAAGCATCCTTGGATTGTGGATAACAATTGAACTGCTTTTGGTATGATCCGTCTCCTGTTATCAACCTCATCATGGTCTTTGCAGCTTCTTTCTTGATTCCCTAGCTAAGTTTCCCGCACTGCAATTCTGACTCAGGTGCTCCTTGGGCTTGGTTTTCACTATCTTTTAAGCATCGAAAACCTCTTTATCAGTTAGAATAATTTTGACCAAAAAAAATAGAATACACAGCAAAAAGTGGCTTAAACAATGAGAATGTTAATTAACTCATTACAATAAACCAAGATGCAAAGAGTTCTAGAGTTGAGCAATACCTCAATTTTGACATCATCAATTTTGAAAATTCTAAGACGCTTTTTATCTTTTATCATGTCCTCTATAATAGGTGAACAATATTTTACCTTCATGCAGGAGGAACGCTGCTACAGTTTAAGACATCGTGTCCAGGGACTGTGACTTCTAGGTTGGTGATTGAGTTGCTTTGGGAACCCTTTCTCCAGTTAAACAACGATAAACTGGTGAAAATTATTTTTAAAAAATATAAAACCAATTGTTTAAAGTCTCTAGAAATTATCCTAAGTGCATATAGCACATAGAGAAAACTTTAATTTAAAGAACAGTGAGAATCTTCGGTATTGATCCGTGACCCAATATCACGTATAGCAGTCAAAGTATACTAGTTTCTAAGTGCTCTCACCCTAACTCATTCACAAGGCTGAGGTTCTGCACCAAAACAGGCAGGCCTAGAAGATAAAGAGCTTTCATTCCCACAGGTATCCCACTCACACACAGGTGTGACACTCAGAGAAGTGAGCTGTTGTCCCTATCCCCAACTCTGGAACACTGGCATAGAGTTTCTGTCCAGAGAAAGATGCAGGTTGTAAGAAAACAGAGATCTTTAGTTCTCCCTAAGGGATTGATTTTAATTGGAACAGATTGTGAGAAAGTTGACGACTAAGGGCACTGTTGAAAAAAATGAAGATGTGGGTAGTGTAGGAGGCTGGTTGTTCCATGACAGCAACAAATGAAACAGCAAACAAGCTAAAAAGTTTAACATAGAAAACCAGGGAAAATGACAGCTAAGAAGAACCCTTCTGGTATTAATAAAAAGCCAGGAAGACTACCTCTGCAAGAAAACTTGAATTTAATTGGATAAGAATGTAGAAAAATTTATGTTCCAAGGAGTTGTCAAAAACAATGGAATAATAAACTAGCAATTAGTAGAGGATAACAGCTGGATCTGATACTAATAGAAGCAAACCAGCTTGAATCTTAATAGGGAGATAAGAGAAAGAGAGTCAAAGAGAAACAGCTAAAATCACTAGAATCCCAGGGAGTAAGAAGGCTCAGGGTGACTGTGCTCATAACCAAGACTGCACACTCTAAGGAGTGACATCAGTAGCTGCACACTATAGGGAAATAGACTTCATTTAAATATTTCAGCCAAATCACTAAACAACATAAGTAAACAACATCAAAATGTGAATAAGTAAACAACAACATCAAAATGTGTGTGATTATCCAGTGTTGTACCAATATTTTACCTTAAATGTCTAATTTTGAGAGATAGTGACACACACACAGAGGGAAAAAGAGAGATGGAGAGAGAGAGAGAGAGAGAGAGAGAGAGAGAGAGAGAGAGAATTAGGAACGCATGACTCATACACAGGAAAAAAAAGTCAAGTAATAGAAACTGCCTTTGAGAAGGCCCAGATGTCAAACTTAGGAGAAAAAGATGTCAAAAGCATATTATAAATATGTTTAAGGAAGTAGAAGATATGATGACAATGTCTCATCAAATAGAGGATATCAGTAAAAACAGAAATTGTTTTTAAAAACTAGTGGTAATTTTGGAGTTGAAAAATACAATAAAAGAAATAGTGGATTTTTTAATCCACTAAGGAGCTTCAGAAGTAGAGTTTGGCTAACAGAAAAAAGAACAAGCGAATTGGAAAACAGGTAAATATTGTAAAACGTGATGAACAGAGAGAAAAAATGAAGAGAAATGAACATTGACTCAAAGAAAAATGTGACATATTGAGCATCCTAACATATAATAAGAATATAAGAAGGAGGAGAGAGAGAGAAAAAAAGAATAAGTTTTGGAAGAAATAAAGGCTGAAAACTTCTTAAATATGATAAAAATCATTAATTTACATACCTATTAAGAATAACAAACTCTAACTAGGATAAACACAAAGAGATCCATACTCAGATATCTCAGCAGTCGAAATGTTGAAAGGCATACTCTATTTGGAAAATGGGGACATGAAAGACAGCATGGTAGTCACCAGGCTATGGTACATATCGTGTCAAACTGGACAGGAATGAGAAGAGACATTCTTCTGGCAGTGGACTTAGTTTCTCAACCAGCCAATCTTGCAAGTTCTACCTATAATTTCTGAGAGAAGCCATCATGTCTGTCATGATTCGTGACCACATGGGAAATGTACATTTGGCAGAACACCTCTTCTTAGGCCTGTACTCTTCAGAGGTCTATTTCCTTTCACCATCTATTGGAGACATCAGGTACTCATTGTCCAAACTTGCAGTTTTTCTCACATTATATCGTCTTTAAAAAGTAATATAGTTTCAATTGATTCCCACATTTTAAACTTCACAGGCCATTAAAGAAAGTAAAAAACAAACAAACAACAACAAAACAAAAGAAAACAAAACAAAAAAACAAAAAAGAAAAAACCTTATTGGACCTTTAAATATGGAAACTTTCCTGGAAATATTTATGTTCCGGAAAGCAACCCTGGCCTGAGTACTCTGTGGATCCCAAAGCCTTCATTGACATGCTGTCAATCTTAGGCTCTGACTTAGAATAGACGGGGGAAAAAATACATGGAACTGGGAAAGAACGGCTAATTTATTCCTTCCCTTATGGGTGCATTCCAATTGCATCTTGTCAACAAGAGTGACCGTTCTTTTAGGGTTAGGGTTAGGGTTAAGGTTAGGGTTAGGTTGAGTGTTCTAACAAATATCAATTAGGTCAAAATGATTGAATTTTACTAAATCTTCTATATTTTTCTACTTGAATCAATTATTGAGAGGGGTGCAATGAAATCATTATCAGTAATTATGGATTTATTTATTTTTCCTTGCAGTTTGTGTTAGTCCATTTCACATTGCTATAAAATGCATCATTTATAAAGAAAAGAGGTTTATTTGATTCATGGTTCTGCAGGCTGTAGAAGCATAGCACCAGTATCTGCTTCCAGTGAGGGCTTCAGGGAGCTTCTGTCAGGGCGGAAGGTGAAGGGGGAGCAGGTATGTCAGATCGTGAGAGAAGGAGAAAGAGAGAGAGGAGATGACACCAGTCTCTTTTAAACAACAAGCTCTCATGTGAACTAGTAAAGTGAAAACTCATTATCATGGGAGAGCCCCAAGCCATTCATGAGGAATCTGCCCCCAAGACAGATTCCTACCACAAAGCTCCACCTCCAACATTGGGGACCAAAATTCAACATGAGTTTGGAGGGGTTAAACATCCAAATCCTATGTTCTAGCAGTTTTTGCTTTTTACGCTATGGAGCTATGAGACTGGAAGTCAAACTTTTACAGTGGTTATGTTTTCTTGATGAATTAGTCCTTTATTATTATGAAAAGAGCTTCTTTATCCCTGGCAATATTTTTTGATGTAAAATCAACTTTTCTCATGTCTGAGATTAACATAACCATTCTAGCTCTCTTTTAATTAGTGTTAACATGGTATATTTTTTACATTCTTTTCCTATTAGTCTTTTTTCTCTTCGTATTTGAAATGTATTTTTTCTGGTCTTTTTTGTATTATTGGGCAATTTCTGTCATTTAATTGAGGTGCTTAGGTTATTTACATTTAGCGTGATTGTCAACAGCGTTAGGTTTTAATTTGTCATCTTTCTGTAAGTTTATTATTTGTTCCATCTGATATTTGTCCCATTTTCCTTTTTCTCTGACTTTTAAAACATTTATTGAAGTTTTAATTAATCAATTTTATATATTTTTTGCTTATTAGCCTAATTACTCTCTTGTTTCATTGGTTGCAATAAGAATTATAGGTTACATATTTAACATAACACGGTCTACCTGCAAATAATATTATACCCCTTCAGCTATAATGTGAGAACTTTATAATAACATACTTTCATTTCTCTCCAAAAGGTGGTATTGTTAAACCTTTTACTTAAATATGTTATAAACTTCACACTGCGTTGTTATTTATTTTTGTTAAACTATCAACCATTTCTTAAAATTTTATAAATACAATCATACTCACATATCACATAACAACATTTATGTCCACAATAGACTGTATATATGATGGTGGTCCCATAAGAAGATAATGGAGCTGAAAAATCTCTCTTGCCTAGTCATGTTGTAGTGATCATAATGTCATAGTGCAACACATAATCTTTTATGGGTTTAGATATGATTAGATGCACAAGTACTTACCATTGTCTTGCAATTGCCTGCAGTATTCAGCACAATAACACAATATACATGTTTGTAGCCTAGGTGCAATAGGCTATACCATATAGCCTACTTGTGTAGTAGACTGTATCACATAGGTTTGTATAAGTATACTCTATGATGTTTGCACAATGACAATATCATTTAATGATGTATTTCTCAACAAGTGTCTTCATCACTAAGCGACACATACCTGTGTAAGAAAAAAAAAATCTCATGAATATTTATCCATGTAGCTACAATGTTCAGTTGTATAGATCCTTATTTCCATTGTTAAAGTGTCTTTCTGACTGAATATTTACCTCTAACATTTTTTGTACCGTGGGCATGTTGGTGATGAATTCTTTTAGCTTTTTAATATCTGAAAAGCTCTTATTTTATCTTCATTTATTAAATATATTTTCAAGGGGTATAAAATTCTATTGTGAAAGTATTCTTTTCTTTTTGTATTTGAAATGTTATTCCATAATACTTTTTCCTTTACTTACATGACTTTATGAAATCTGCTTTCAACTTTATCTTCGTTACCCTATGCATAGCATATTTCATGTTTTCATTTTTTTTACTTCTGGCTGCCTCCAAGATTTTTTTCTTTATCATTGTTGTTGAACAGTTTAATTGTGACATAAATTGGTGAATTTTTAAAATTATTATTTATGCTTGCTGTTATATGATTGTTTTAGACATGTGTGTTTATATTTTTTGTTGAATTTGGATATTTTCATGCCAATATATCTTCAAATATTTTTTCTGTTCTGTCTCTCCTCTTCTTGTTACTTCAGATACTCATATATTAGATTTTTCCGAGTTGTGCCACAATTTGCCACTGATGTGTTCTTTCATTTTTTAATTATTCTACTTTTTCTTTGTGTTTCACTTTTGGGTAGTTTTCACGGCTAGGTATTCAAGTTCACTATTTTTTTCTCCTGCAATGTCTAATTGACTGTTAACAATATCTAGTGTATTTTTCATCTGACACATTATAGTTTTCATCTTTATTCAATTTGGGGCTCTTTCTGTCACTCAATTATCCATTTCAATATTAATATTTCAATTTGCAATAAATATTACGGTTATAATGACTATTTTAATGCTTTTGTCTACTGCTTCTAACACCTATTTCAGTACTGTGTTAGTTTTGATTGATTTGTTAAATCTTCCCAATATAGAGTACATTTCTCCCTTCTTTGCTTGTCTGGCGATTTTGATTATATGGAAGACGTTGTGAATTTTAACTTATTGAATGCCAGATATTTCTGTATTCAGTAAGAATGCAGTTTGATCCTTTAGTGTCTTGCTTTTATGATTTATTATGAAAGACCTGAGCTGTGCTCAGTTGAGAGCTAATTATTTTCTACTACTAAGGCAAGACACTTCTTTGTGCTCTACCCAATGTAGCAGAATTCTTGAGAATCCCATCTGGCTGGAGAGAACAGACATATTTCCTAGTCCTGTGTGACTTCCAGGCACCTTCTTCTAATTGTTCTGTATTTTCTTCTCCTGCCCTTCACAGCTTCCTCACACATGGGCTGATCAGTACTTAGTTGAATACTGTAGGGGGGTCCTTCACAGATCTTAAGAGTTCTCCCTCTCTGCAGCCCTTTCTTCTCTTGTACTCTGTTCTATGAATTATAGCCACTTTAGTTTATCCATACTTTTATCTCTGTCTCCTCAATTCAGAATGCACTGGGTTTTTCCTGACTTTCCTTCATCCTCTGCCACAGACTGCAAAGCCTTATAAAATACTAAGTTAAGGCAATCATAGGGTTTGCCTTGTTTGTTTTCTATCAGATATAACTCCTTTGCTATTTGATGTTCAGTGACCCCTATAGTAACTTCCTCATTTGTTTGTTGTTTTAAACAGAAAGGTATATGCAGTTTCTATTACTTCATCATAGTTCTCAGTTTTTTTTTATTATAATAATTCAAATGGGGCAATTGAATGTGTAGAAATTTACCTTATCATATTTTAATATATATTATAAAATTTCCACAGATAAAACTCTTTGGTCAGTGTGATATGCTACTCCATATAATACTGATTGGTAAACAGATTTGATAAAACGCTGTTTGCAACTTCTTTAGATTCCGTCCTTGACTGTACAATGCATACAAATTTCTTGTAAATATTATCAATAATTGTTTATAAATGGGATGAACAATTAAATCTGTATGCCACTTATTTTTCAGAGTTCAAAAAGAAAACATGACATTGAAATAAAAATTATCTTTGTGGGCTTAAACTCAGTTACTAAACACTTACTTCCTCCAACACACCTCACTTTTTCAACTGTTTCTTGTAAATTTTACTCCCCTGCCAGTACAAGTACTTGCTTCTTTGATTTCTTCTGTACTATATTATTATATTTCCAATGTTGGATTCATTCTGTGTGCATAATACGCAGGAGACTTTACCAGGATAATCTATAATACCTATTGACATCCAAGATTTCCATGAATAAGAAATTGGAGGAGGTTTTTTAGTTTCATGTCTTTTTGTTCAGTGTGCATATAGGCTCTTCCATTTAGGTCTATCTTTCACTGCGTCTTAAACATTATTAGTTAGTTTAAATTTTAGTAGTTATAAATTATTTATTATTAGGTGGCCACAAACTTATCAACCAAAGCTGGTCATTTATGAGAGTAAAACAACATATGTAACAGTTATTTTGTTACTGTTAACTACCTTGGGCAAAACAAACATAAGATTACCTTACTAAGAATTTGGCCAACAACAGCTCCTGCCATAAACTGGTTAATTTATATTATGACCAAAAATATTTTGTCTTTAGAATGAGATGTCTTTAGTTATACAGAGGTAGGTACTGCCATGGCCATGACAGTGAGCACTCTGTTACATTGTTGCAAAATGCCCCTTTATCTTTAATCTCCATTTTTAGTAAAGGAAGAAATAGTCAATGCCTCCAGCCCTGTCTGTCTCCCTATCTATCCCATCCATCCTTCTATTTGCCATCTTCAATAAACCATAGAACATAGAAATGGATTATTTAGAAATGGCGTATGGAAAACTGAATAAACATTTTTGAAGAACCTCAAAAAATCTCTTTCATGATTCAAAGCATTATGGATAAATGTTCATTATGAAAATATTAAAACTTTTTAAATTACAAATGATATTTAATTAATCTAGAGGCAAGGAATATGAGGAACAAAGAGAATCATGTACGCAATGGCGAATGTGTCTCCTCTTGTATTCCTGAAAAATAACTCCCTCCCATTCAACCTGGCCAAATGTAGGAAAAGGCCCTAGTACTATTTTACATACAAATATGATATAGTACAATCCTGGAAGAGAAACATGATTTTCATATTAAGAGAAAGAAAATATTTCCTCCTTTACAGCATATTTAGAAGCATTAATTATAAACATTTTTTGTCCTAAAAAGATTAACAAATTTAAAAAGCAACTGACAACTTAAATAGAATAGTTGTAATAAATGTGACAAAGAGACAGATAATCAATTGTAATGTGGTCAACACAATATAAAAAATACCATAATATTCATGGACAAAGGATATGAATGAACGATGCACAGAAAAATAAATCTAAATGGTCTATGCACAGATGAATAAATGTTATCCAATATTTGAATATTAAAACAAATTATTTTTCACTCAACTAGGACTAGACAGTCACTTTCATAAAATGATGATAAGGGCATACATCAACATAATCTTTTTGGAAAGTAAACTGTCATCATCTATTAGAAGCATTGAAAAGTTAATACCTTTTCCTCTCAGAGATTTACCTCTGGCATTCAGATTTTGTTCTTTTTTATACTTTTTTTTATATTTTCCAAATGTTTTAGCTTCATAATCATGTGGGGACAATAAATATCATATTGAAACCCTATAGCAAATATTAACATCTACTGTAACTGATACCCTGAGATAAATAGAAGCAATAGATCTAAAAAATGAACTTTCTTTTTTGTTATCCCCTTTATATTATATGTTAATCAGAAATATATATAGACATAAAATACAGGTAACAATAGACACTCACAGTAAAACTTTGTTTATGTTGAATTTTTAAAAAGTGAGACAATTCTCTTCCATACAAATTGAGGTTAGCTGCATTTCCAGTTGGAGGCTAGCAAGTCAATATTTTCAAAATGTTGTTTATAAAAATACCCTCCTATGCGTAGAGCTGAGAAAAAGGAAGTATAAAAATAATGTCTGACTGGACAAAATAAGTGGCATTCTGCTCAGCCATTAATAGATAAACCTATTTACTCATAGAAAACATATATATGTCTTAGACTAGCAGCAATAATAATAATAATAGCTACTATTTATTGAGAATTTTCCACAAGCTATGTACTTTGTATACAAAGCACTGAAAGTTGAGTGTTAAAATGCCAATTTTATAAATAAGAAAACTGAGTCAACGCATTTATAAAGAAAATTTACTTAAATTGTAAATTTTGTAAATAGAGAAGCCAAGATTTTATAATAGGTCCCGTTAATTCTGAAAGCAAGGGCTCTTCTTTCAAATTATTTTCTGTAGGTATCTAAAGATCTTACATGTGAACAAAAGACCTAACAGGTGGTTCTCTGCACCCTAGCCCATCACCCCTCACTTCCCCAACACACTTTAACCAGAGCATCTCTCTTTTTTTTTTAAATCTGTTTTGTATATAGAAATCTTGGTAAAATTCAGTTTGAAAACAATTGAGGCAATCAATCGAGGCAGACCAAATTGCACTCTCTATCCTTTTCCCTTTCTCTCTCCTTCCCTTTTTTCCCCAGTTTCCTCCTCTATTCTTCCTCTCCACAGTCAAAGTTCCCTGAAGCCAAAACACGTAACTAAACATAGGTATAAAAATGAAATCCATAAACATTTATCATGTAGGTGAAATGGAGAAAAAAATTTATTACTGAATTCTGCTTGTTTCTAAAACCTGGAATTCAATTAAATTGTCTATATCAATAGATACCTTTGCAGAAGCTTTTCTGTAAAAATTTATTTATATATCTGGTCTAGGAGCAATGGTTGGAAATTGTAGCTTTATTAAATGTCATTGAGGTCAATGCAAGATTTGTGTGCTGATGGAAAATGTGTCCCCAAAGTCTTGCCAAAATGACAATTCTGAGTGCAATTAGAGAGGCTTATTGAAACTGCAACTGGATTTAGGGTTCAAATTCATATATTAAAGTAGATATACTAAATTGTCTATGACATATTACAGAGCTTCTCAACCCAGGGAGTGAATCAGAATTGTCTGTGTTAATTTTAAAAAACACACAGTCATGAGATTCAGCCATATCCACTGAATCAGATTCTCCAGATGTTACTTTTGCATCTCTAAATTTAAAAGCTCTGTAGGTAATTGTGATGACTAGGATTGAGATCAATTTAAATATGGGATCATTGAAGTGGAATACATTTTCAACATGTTAAGGATACACACACACAGACACACACACACATCCATATACACATGTAATGTTTACATGCAAGTTATATAATTAATGTTAATGTTTGTGTAAGTCCCTTAATTAAGAATGATTTACCTTTCACTTTGCTTTTACTTTCTTTCTAATAGCTGAGATTTAATTTTGACTTAAGCTAAAGTTTTAAATTGACAAGGTCAATGATAATTATAATGAGACAGATTCTCACGGAGATGTTAATGTATTGAACTGAACTCCCTTTAATATTAATGGGACCTCAATGGGAAGATGACAGTGATAAGTATGTAATACAAGTTTTTTTCCTAAAATAAAATCCAGTTTTGAAAAAGCTGAAAACATTCTATTTGTTTGCAACATAAGAGGAAATAATAATTTCAATCATTATTTTGGAGAATTAACTAAAATTTTGCAATGGTGTACATTTGTTTCTTGTTTTTAATACTTCTTTTGTTCCATTATCTTAAAATTAATATGAAGGCCTAGATCATTATAGATACAAACTAAAGAGGTGTTGAATGATTGAATATATTTTCATGAACCAGCATAATAGGAATCTAGAAAGGGGGTGAAAGTCCTATTAATTTAATAGTTGATTTACTCTGGTAAGAAATGGAAATCTATTTTCTAAAAGCTAAAAAATTAGTTCTCTACTTTTAGTAACTCAATTTACAAGGAAGATTGCAGATAATTTTTGCATATATAGTTACTAATAATTCAAAGAATATTTGGATCTAGTCTTTTCATCTTCTATCACATAATATTTCATTAGATACCTACTTGATAACACAAATTACATTTATGTGACATTTGATAATTCAAGAAATGGATTTCTTTTTGTTGCTACATTTTATCCTCATGAAAATTTTGCAAAGTAGATAGAAAAGTATCATTAACTTTATTTTATAGATTAAGAAACTGAATTCTTAAGTATAAAGACCAACATCTTTTAGCTAAAAAGTGCTAATGCCAAGACTGAAACAAAGTCTTATGAATCCATGTCCATGAAAGGAAGGGCCAAATTATAAAAAGAAATCAATTAAATGTTATTTTTATTTAATGGAAAAAAATTTAAAAGATATAAAGGAATAATAACATAAATTAATTGTAAACTTTTCTTTGAATTTTGTATATCTAAGTTCTTTTTCTGGTTTTCTATATAACTTTGAGTTGACTAGCAGTAAATTGTCAAATTATATAAAAGGACACACAATCTAATTTCTTAATGCTTTATTTATCAACTTGTTCTTATATTCTTTTCCTACATAAAATATTAAGCACTCAGCATAAGTCTGTCTAGTACAGAGAAAATCTTCAAAAGTTTCAAATGGGATCTAAATATACAAATATGATTGGTAATTTGAGGTATTCATGATCTCTCATGAACTATACCTGTGGTTGTATATCAACTACCAATCTTCTAGAAAAGGATTTATCACAGTTAGTTGGCAAACTGACATAATACATATACACTACATGCATTATGCAAATAAGTAGGATATATGTATATACTTGAAAAAACATGAACATCAGTAAACTGAAAGGTGTCATTGTGATTCTATTCCACAATTTATCTTCATATCCATCAGTGAGAATATTAATACAGAGGGGACTCTTTCCTCTATAATTTCAACTAACATACTCAAAGTATTAATATCATTCTTCCTACCTTTTTCATGATATTTGTCATATTCACTTGGAAATTTCAAAGACCTTTTAATTAAGCTAATTTTTAAGAGTGATTCTTCTTATCATTTAACAATTTTAGTCAATAAAAAGTATCCTGTCTGTAAAAAACCCATTAAAAATAAATAAACTGCAAACAAATGATTAATAATTTTAAAAAGTAAAGTGTTCACAAAAATTTTACATTTACAAAATAATGCATGCTGATGATTAATGTTGGGTTAAACTGAGAGTAATAAATGAGAAAAGGATCATTTCTAGATTGAAATCTAGATATGAAAAGAGAAAAAGCTAAGGCTCAATAATATGCAACAATATTTATATAAAGTGCATTGTACTTGAATGTAAGCTATGATGAGGTTTTGTAAAAACCTACAGCATTTATTTCTTTGTACCTCAGAGTTTCAATATACATCTACAGCTAGAATTTATAATCATGAAAGGCATGACTTAAGGCTCTGTACATAATATATTGAATTATAAACTTCAGTACGCCTTTGGGCAAAAAGGGGTAGACTTAAAACTCTTGCAACAAAGGACACCCAGGGAAATGGGAGGACCTACAAAGCCTCCTGTCACAAGAGATCACACAGGTACGAGATCCAACAACACATAGCACCATATGGTTTCTCTCATATAAGAAAGGAAACAGGGTTGGAGTTGGGATTATTAGGATTAGCTAAAAGGAAATTATGTTACTTCATACATATATGTTTACTTCATGCATAATATCAGCTTATACAAATAAATCAGATGATAAATAAAAAGAAAAATTAAAAAACAACTGGTATGCATTCATCAATTCTTCAGTTTTGAATCAGACAATATCTTAGTAGTAAGATAAAGAATAGCTGTTCTGAATTCTGATAATTACAATCACCAAATATTGCATCATCAATGATGATCCAGGCAATTACATAATTATGATTATTTCAGAGATGTATTATGTTTATGGAACAGTTACCTAACCACTGCTTTTTCAAAGAAATATGCTTATGATGTACAGTAATGATGGGCTTTAGCTACCCAAAATACATTTTCTTCAGAAGAAATTGTGAAAATTAGTGTAGGTAATTTGTTTGGGTCTTAGTCTGTTTCACATTGCTGTCAAAAAATACCTGAGACTGAGTAATTTATAAAGAAAAGAGGTTTATTTAGCTTCTCAGTTTTGCAGGCTGGAAAGTTCAAGGGCGTGGCCTTGGCTTCTAGCTTCATGCTGCGTCATGACATAGCAGAAACGTTCAAAGGGGAAGCGGGCACATGTGAAGAGAAGAAAACCTGAGGGGTATCCTGGCTTTATAACAACCCACTGTCATGGGAACTAATCCTCTCCCACAAGAACTAATCTGATCTTGTGAGATCAAGAACTCGCTACTTCAAGAACAGCACCAAGCCATTTATGAGGGATTTGCCCCATGACCAAACATCTCCCACCAGATCCCACCTCCCAGCGCCACCATACTGGGGATTAAATTTCAACATGAACTTTGGTAAACCATAAGCCATATCTCAACCACAGCAGTTTGATTATTGTTGATTCAATGAAAGTATTTTTTTTAAATTTTCCTCTATTGAAACAACATATTAACTGATGTTCTACCATTTTCTCCTCTTAGTTCTTTTAAAAATAAACTGGTATATATTATTGTAGATACAAACACATTTATATTAAGCTTTTGGTAGCCAAGGCATAATTAATGTTCATGAATAGTGGCTGTGACCCCTCTGCTCTCATCAGTTGGTTATACTTAACGAATGTCAGTTGAATTTGTATATATCTCTTTATTCCAGTTCTTCTTCTTATTGTAATTGCATTATTTAAGTAGGTAAAAGAATGAAAGAAAGCTACAAAAAAGAGAGACTTGTTATTATGAAAGTTATATAAATTATTTCAAAAGACTTTAAAAAGGAGGTCACTACTTTTAAAAAAAGCTGCTAAAATGTGCATGGCTGAGATAACTGAAAAAGAGTAGGTGAATTTATTACCTGGAAAGATTTTCCAATCAGATTTTGCTTCACAAATTTCCCTTCACATTAAAGGAAACAACACTGGAATGTTGAGCTAAAATTATGGATGAAGTTTATGAAAGAATGACAACCCAGAATTCAAAAGAAAGGCCCTGAAAACTCTGTTAAATGAATTGTCAGTTAGCAATTCAAATTAAATTAAAATTTGATTAAAAAGTTATGTTAAGTATACATGTCTATATTCCTCCAAATTAATCAACAATAACTTATATTTAACAAATAACTAGTTCTAATCACTGGAGGCAAAAATTCAACAATAATTATGTTCCTAAAAACACCACAGCGTCAACTGAAAACCGCTATTATCAGGACCAATAAATAGAAAGTTACAGAAAGGTCAGTGAATGAAGAATGTGGCTTCTGAACAAAGTTTCATTGTTGGATGTGAAAAAAGAAAGCAATTTAGCCTGGTCAGAGTGTATGTCACAAAGGAATACTATCTACAGAAATAGGATGCTATGGTGCTAGACATCCGTGAAGCACATTGGAGTCTGCAGCCACTGCCAAGTTAACCAACACAATACTGCTAAGCTCTCCTGCTCTTTTGCCTTTCAACACATTTATTTTTTTATTGCTTTTAGTGATCTTCACTGGTATGCACATTAATTGCAATATATTGACTCTGACTCTAGTGTGAAAATTTTATTTTACAGCTGGTGGCAGCTGATAGGAAGAGAAAGAGAATGTGGAAGAGTCAGCCAACTGTTTAAGAGCCTGGACCCAGAGATGACACTTATTAAATCATTCACAATCCACTGGCAAGAACTTGGCAAAATGGCCACATCCAGTAACTAGAGACTTGGGAAATTCCAAGCTAGGTGATCACAACTCAGTTTATGTCTGTTAATGTTAAAGAAGGGAAGAACAGATTCCAAAGAATAATTAGCAGTTTAATTCACACGTATCTTTCCAGTTTACATAAATAGTTCTATGTCATGTATAGCTTTCTATTTTTTTAAAAAAAGATTATCATAGTGTATTTTAAATTTGTCCATTTTCTTGTGTGTATATATATAGCCTGTTACTTATAACCACCATAAATTACTCCATGATACTCATCTACCACATTTTGTACAAATCTACCCAAATGAAAGACATTCAGATTTCTTCTAATCACTGTCAGCACAAACGATAGAAATAAACATCCTTATGAACACTGAGCATGGATGTACTAGTTTGACTAAGAACTTCGGCAATTGCTTTCCAGAAATTTAGCAGAGCAAAATAGGTACAATTCCACAATCTTACAAAACTTAATAATATGCCGCTTTCTAATTTTGCCTGGTTAGTAGTATAAAGTAATATCTAATTGTTGGTTTAATTTTCAGTTTACTAATTACTAATAAATGTGAGCATGTCTTCATATGCTTGATAGCATTTCATACTTTCTCTTCCATAAATTGTCAACATTATTTTTGCTCATTTTTCCACTATACTTTGTTTCTTATTGGTTTGAAGGAGTTTCTCTTATTGTCTACTTACTAACCCAATGTTTATACATGTGAAAATTTTTTCTCAAATTATCATCTCTTTATTCAATCTTTCACTGGAATTTTCTTTCAAATTTTATGACAAAAAATTTGTTTGTTTTTGTCTTATAGTCTACGATGTTAAAGTTTTGTTTAAGAAATCCTTTGCCACTCTTATGTAGCGAAGATTTTTTTTATTTTTTTAACTTTATAGTTTTGTCTTAGTATTTGGGTTCTTAATGTACCTAGAGTCTTTCCTAAGAATATTAATAGAAATACATGTTTATGCTTTTCCCTAAAGTGAGGCAGTTTTCCCAAGATAATATAATAAGTAATCTTTTTTCTCATTGATTTTTTGAACTAACTTAACTAAAATATTAAGTTCTTTTATATTCGCAGGTCTGCTTTAAGGTCTGCATTCAATAGTGACAATATATTTATAATATGTATTAATATCTGCAGAGGTAAAGATGAGAGATCTTATTTTCAGGGTAACTTACTCATTTATAGACTTTTTTGATATCAATTCTTTTTATTAAATTCCTCAAAATATTATATGTGTTGATTACTACATATATGCACTATATTTTCTAGTTGGTTATTGTTGATGTAGAAAGTGTTATTGAATTCTGTTAACTTATATGTCAAACTTTTTAACTCTCAATTGCTTAATTCGTTGACTTGGTTGGTTTTTTTCTCGGCAGATGATTATATCACTGGCAAACAACAACAAATT
This sequence comes from Avahi laniger, assembly GCA_963575035.1. Taxonomy (NCBI): domain Eukaryota; kingdom Metazoa; phylum Chordata; class Mammalia; order Primates; family Indriidae; genus Avahi; species Avahi laniger. The sequence goes on from CAUYSK010033370.1 coordinate 39,127, forward strand.
ATCTTTTCCCTTCCAAATATTATGCCTGTGATTGTTGTTTCTTGTTTTTTTATTATAGTGTTAGCCAGGCTCTCCAGTATTACGTATGGTGAGTTTGGTCATTATTATACTTTTACCATTAATAGAATGCATCTAATATTTATCTATGTAATTTGTGCTCTAAGTTTTTGGTATACAGCCTCCAACAAATTAAGGAAATCACTATCTATTCTTAGTTTTCTGTTTCTTGAATAAATTAATACATTTCATCATATATTAAATATTCACATAAATTAAATATTCACATAACTTAAAAATTATCTTCATCAATAGTGACAATCATATTATTTTCCTTTAACTACTTTTAAATGGAATGATGTTTGCATTTTGATAAAATCCATCTAATTATGATGCATACCTGTTAATTTCATTTTGAATTTGTCAGTATTTTCCTCAGAGCTTTGCTTCTACATTGATAAGTATGAGTCTATCATTAGCTTTTATTATAGTACCGTTATGTAGTTTTAGAATCAATATTCTATTTCCTTTATAAAAAAGTAAGGTACATTAACATTTTTTGTGTTTCTAGAAAAATTCCTATAAATTAGGAATTAATTACTCCTTCAAATTACTACATAAAACACCATCCAGGCTTCTTTTTTGAGGGAAGTTTGCCTTTAACTACCACTTTAACTACCGATTAAAAATTATTTAATACTTACAGGTCTATTTAAGTACTATTTGTCTATTTACTCTTTAGCCAAATTGAGACTTTTATATTTTTATAGTAATTTAATCTAGATTTTCAAGTTTATTGGTGTAAAATTTCTCATTATATTCTGATTAAGTATATAAATGTGTGTATATTTGTGTGTATGTATTTATATATTTAATATACATAATTATTTTCCTCTTTTCTGTTTTATCTTTGGTTTTGCTCTCAATTTTCCTTATATATCTTGCCAGATCTCTCTATTTATCTATCTATCATCTATCCATCTCCCTATCTTTTGAAGGAACCAGCTTGTTTTTGTTAATATTTTATACTTTTTAAATTTTCTATTCCACTGAATTCTACTTTATTCAATTTTTTACCAAAAGTGCTAGAAGGAAAAAAAACAACTCAAGCCAGACTTCTATAATCCATAAAAATATCTTTTAAAAATTAGAGGGAAGAAAAGATATTTTATAATGAATTGATGCTGAGATTTCTTCACCGGCAGATGTGTACTAAAGGAAAAACCATAATAATATATTCAGGCTGAAGTAAAATTACATCAGATGAAACTTTAAATCTATAGTAAGAACACTGCTTAAAGTATATGTGTGGGTAAATATAAAGACATATATTTATTATTAACTTCTTAAAAACAAAAAAGACTCTATAAGAAAATTATCACATTTTATAGTAGTGTTTATAGTGTACAGTTAAAATATATAATGGAATCATTAACACAAATGAGGAAAATGTAATTACACTGCTATAATGTTCCTATATTCAGGTGAAGTGGTACAATATTTACTCCACATAGACTAAGATAATTTAAGAATTCACTTTAGCAATTGAGTTATTTTGGTAACTTAAATACTTTAGTACTTACATACTTTAATAATTCCTAGCAATCGCTAAAAAAATATAAGACAAAAAAATATAGGTAGACAATACCGGGATTGAAATGGAAAAGAAATTCATTTTATTAAACTAAAGAAGCAGAAACACATATGCATAGGTACACTAACATATGTTTCTTAGAGATTTAAAATAAATGAAGAAAAACAAAAATAAAAGGATAAATAGACAAATCCACAATTAGACACTTTAATACTCCCTTTCTAGTATTTTATATAAAGCTAGGCAATAAATGAGTATATAAACTGGAACAATATTATCAACTATATTAATTGAAATTTATAGAATATTATACCCCAAAATTGCAGATTCACATATGCTCAGTAATATTGCATTCAAGTGAGCATGGAACATTCACTAGAATAGTTGATTTGCTGGACATAAAATGTCTCATTAAATACCGAAATCTTGAAAACTTGCATTATATATTCTCTGACTACAAAACAAATTGATTAAAAGTCAGTAACACAATACCTAGAAAATGCCGAACCATCTATAAATTAATTTGGATGGTATAAATTGCCAGGCAAAGAAAAACTCTCAAGGTAAATTAGAAAATATTTTTGAACTGCAAGATAATAAAAACACAACATACCAAAATGTGTGGGATGTAAGTAAGGTAGTACCTACTGAGAAATTTAAAGGCTTAAGCACTTAGAATTATAAAGAAGATATGTTTAAAATTAAGAATATAAGTTTTTACACTAAGTTGGAAAATAAAGAGTAAGTTAATTTCAAAATAAGAAAAAGAAGGCAATAAAGATAAGAATAGAAATCAGAGAAATAGGAAAAGAAAAACAATAGAGAATATCTAATAATAACAAAATTTCATTTTTGCAAATATTATAAAAATTAATAAATTTTAGATGGGCTAATCAAAAACAAGAGATATAACACAAATTATCAATATCAAGAATAAAAGAGAAGACAGTAAGATTTTATATCTATAACATTTTACCAAAGATTTGAAAACGTAGATACGATATATAAATAACTTGAAGAAACACAACTTATTAAAACTGATACAATAAAAAATAGAAAAATCTAAATAAACATATCTATTAAAGAAATTTTATTCATGGAAAACCTCCTCATTAAGAAAACTCTAGGCCCAGATTATTTCACTGTCAATTTAACATTTAAAGAAGTTAAAATACAAATCTTATATAAAGTTTCTCACAATAACTTCTCATTCTGCAAGACCAATATGACATCAAAAGTAAAAATAAAAAAAAATTATAGTAATATAAAGTACAGACCAATAATCCTCATGAACATGCATGTAAAAATCCTTAATAAAATATTAGCAAATTAAATCTGACAATGTATTAAAAAAAAAAGCCCAGCTGGGGTTTGCTCCAAGAATGTAAGTATACTTAACGGCCCCAAAATTGATAGGTGTATAATTTATAGTTTTGTAGGAATAAAAATTTCTTATAATTGATAATTTACCATGATTAGGAGACACATGAGAAACTTCCAACTCTCAGCATGAATTCATTTCTCCTTGCAGTTCTATCAGTATTTGCCTCAACATATTTTGATATTCTTTTGTAAGGCACATCTGCATTAAAGATTGTTATGTCTCTTCCTGTAGCATTGACCATTTAATTAGTTTGTAATGCCCCTTTTTTTCTGTCTGATAACACTGCTTGCTCTTAAGTTGATTCTGTCTGATATTAATACAGTTACTCCTACTTTCTTTTGATTAGTATTATCACAGTATATATTTCTCCATCCATTTACTTTTGATCTATATGCGTTTTTATACTTAAAGTGGGTTTATTATGGGCAATATATAATTGGGTCTTGGTTTTTGATCCACTTGAGCAATCTCATTCTTTTAATTGGTGTTTTTAGACTGTTGATGTGTAAAGTGATTATTGATATAGTTGAATTAACACCTATCATATTTGTTGCTATTTGCTACTTGTCATCCTTGTTCTTTATTCTTATTTTTGTTTCTCACACTATTTCTGTCTTTTGTGGTTTTCACTGAATATTTAAGATAATTACACTTTCTCTCCTTTCTTACTATACAGACTATACTTTTTAAATCTTTTTTAGCAGTTGTTCTAGAGTTTTCAATATATGTTTACATGTAATTCAAACCCACTTTCAAATAACACTATATTCTTGAGGGTAATGCAAAAAATCTTTTCATAACTAAATAATTTTAATTTTTTGTTTGTCCTTTGTATCATTGCTAACATTCATTTGACTTATATATATTAGCATATCTAAGCATATTAAATATATATGTGTATATATACAAAAGCTATATACAAAAGCATACATAATTGAATGTATTTTTGCTAACATTTTTCAATAAATTATACATTAGATCAAATGAGAATTTAAAATATGTTCATCATTTCTTTATGTAGACCTTTGTTTCTGATCTATATCATTTTCCCTGTCTCCAAAAAATTTATTTTAACATTTTTTACAAGACAGATCTAGTAGTAACAAATTCTTTTAATTTTGTTTTTCTGAGAAAATCTGTTTCTCCTTCACATTTGAATGATAATTTCACAAGGCGGAAAATTCAAGTTTTTTTTTTTTTTTCCTGTCAACAATTTAAACATTTCATTCCACTCTCTCTTGCTTGCATGGTTTCTGAACAAAAGTCAGATGCAATTCTTATCTTTTTTCCTCTATGGGTGAGGTGCTTTTTCACTCTGGCTTTTGTCTAGAATTTTTCTTTATCTTTGATTTTCAGTAGGTTGAACATGATAAATATAAACATAGGTTTTTAATTAATTTATTTATTTTTGGTATTCATCCTGCTTGATATTCTCTGAGGTTCTAGAAACTTTGGTTTGGTGTCTGACATTCATTTGGGGGAAATTGTCCATCATTATTGCTTCAAATATTTCTTTTTTTCTTTCTCCCTTTCTTTTTTTATTTTCATTTGCATATGTTATACATTTTGTAGTTGTCCCACAGTTTGTGGTTATTCTGCTCTGTTCTTTCTTTCTTTCTTTTTTTTTCCCCAGCCTCTTTTTCTTTCTGTTTTTCAGTTTCGGAGGTATCTGTGGTAATATCCTCAAGCCCAGAGAGTTTTTCCTTAGCAGTGTCTGTTCTATTAATACTAATGAGATCAACAAAGTCATTATTTATTTCTATAGTGTTTTTAATCTCTGGTATTTCTTCTTGATTATTTTTTAAAATTTCTAGCCCTTTGCTTACATTATCCATTTGTTATTTTGTCATTTATTTTTATAAATCCCTTAGCATTTTAGTCACACTGGGGTTTTTTTGTTTGTTTTTTAGTTCTAGCTTAGTTTTAGTTGTTTTTTGTTCTGATAATTTCAACATTTCTGCTATATCTGCCCTGGCTCAAATGCTTGTTCAGTTTCTTCAAACTATGTTGTTTTTTTGTTTTTGTTTTTGTTTTTTTCACATTTGAGTGTGCTTTCTGTTTTTTGTTTGTTTTTTTGTTTGTTTTCTGTAAGGCAGACATTTTGTACCGGGTAAAGGGAACTTTAGAAATAAGCCTTTAGTGATATAATGGTAAGTTTTGGAGGGAGCAGAAACATTGTATAGTCCTATGATTAGGTCTAAGTCTTTTGGTAGTCCTGTGCCCCTGGACCATAAATTTTACAATTGTTCCCCAGTCCTTCCCCACTTAGGTAGGATAGGATGGCTTGAGGGGTCTGAAGTTTGTCATTTCCCATATCCGAGTTAGGTTAAGGTCTGAAAACCTCCCAGCAGGTCAAAAAGTGATAAAATAGTTTCTCCTCAAGGCAGACCTTGCTAAGAACAGACTGCTTTGGCATATTTTAAAATGGTTCCTTCTCTCTCCCTCTGTCACAAGCATAAAATATCTTCCTCAAGTATTCCCTGTGAGGACCCGGTTGAGATCCTGAAGGTAAAATTCAAAACAGCATGAGGGTTCCCCTATAACTAGGTTCCCCTGGAGTGTTTAACTCTCAGATTTGTCCACATTGAGCCTCCAGGATTTGTCAATTACAGTTCAGGTTTTCCTGTCCAGTCACTGGTTTCCACAGAGGTTTCTGCTTATGGGTTTCTGCTGTAGTAAGTTGTAATTCTCTGTATCGGTCTGTTGACCTCTCCCATTTTGGGGGCAGTGATTTGCCCTGTGACTGCAATTCTCTGATCAATTTAAGAAGTATTGTTTATTTTTCAGTTTGCTCTGCTCTTTCTTATTGTTAGGATGGAGTGGAAACTTCTAAGCTCCTCACACGTCAGATCCAGGAAATATTCAATAATAGTTTTCAAAAATGATGATAAATGGATTGCTGATTTTTTGAGAAGCTATGGAAATTTTCACGTAAAATTTCTCCATTAACCTTGAGGTGAATTTTTAAGATTTATTGAGATATAATTCACACATGCTACAATTCACCTATTTAAAGTGTACAAGTTAATATTTTAGTATATTTACAAAGTTTTAATATTGTAACATTTTTAGATGTTTAATGTTAGAACGTTTTTTATTACACCAAAAAGAAACCCTATACCCATTAACTGTCACTACCCATTATCTCTTCCCAACTTTCCCCCATCCCCCCAGCCCTAGGCAACCATTAATGTAGTTTCTGTACTTATGGATTTGCCTAATGTAGGCATTTCATATAACTGTACATATATCAATATTAATACAATATGTGGTGTTTTCTAAGTTCATCCATATTGTGCCAGGTACTATGTTTAACTTATTTTTATTGTTGAATAATATGCCATCTTATGGATACACAATATTATTTATACATTCCTCAGGTTATAGACATTTGAGTTGTTTACACATTTTGGCAATATGAATAATATGAATAATGCTGCTATGAACATTTATGTGCAAGTTTTTTGTGTGTACATTTTCATTTCTCTTGAATAAATACCTAGGGATGGAATTGCTGTGTTGTATAAATATGTTTAACCTTTTGAGGAACTATCAGACTGTTTTCTAAAGTACTTACGCTATTTTAAATTCCCATCAGAAGTATATGAGATTACTAATTTCTTTACATCCTGGCCAATATTTGTTTACCTGACTACATAATTATAGCCACATTAGTGAGTATGAAGTATTATTTCATTGTGGTTTTGATTTGCATTTCCCTATGGCTAATGATGTTGAGCATCTTATCATGTGTTTATTGATCATGTATGTATCATTTCTGGAGAAGTGTCCATTTAGATCCTTTGCCCATTTTTAATTGGGTAATTTGTTTTGGAATTAATTTCTCATATGAATAATTTTGCTGATGTGAATTAACATTGTCTTCTTGTGTTACACCCTACTTGGATAATACATCTAATGTAATATTTAACTTCCTTTATTAATATTTTTGTATGAAATTTTAAAAATCAATATTCAGAAATGAGACTATGATTTTTTCTTTTTTTTTTTGAGACAGAATCTCACTCTGTTGCCCAGGCTAGAGTGCCGTGGTGTCAGCCTAGCTCACAGCAAACTCCTGGGCTCAAGCGATCCTCTTGTCTCAGCCTCCCCAGTAGCTGGGACTATAGGCATGCGCCACCATGCTTGGCTAATTTTTTCTATATATCTTTAGTTGTCCAACTAATTTCTTTCTATTTTTAGTAGAGACGGGGTCTCGCTCTTGCTCAGGCTGGTCTCGAACTCCTGAGCTCAAACAATCCATCCACCTTGGCCTCCCAGAGACTATGATTTTTAAGCTATATAGGTTACATTTCAACATCATGGTTTGCTAGCACTGTGAAGTGAATTTGATGAATTCCAAGTTTTTTTCAGTATGTGATATTATTTAAAGTTTTTGCTTGATTAAACTCACTGTCAAAACAATCTCTCCACAAAATATTCTTTGGAGACAATTGGCATATTCAGGAAATTCTAATCAGGAAAAGCTGAGCTGAATCTAAGTCAACCAGGAAGGCTACTGGATCCTGAGAAAATTGAGAAGAGATTGAATTATACTCACCTTTTAACTTCAACCATGAGAGTCACCTGGGGGAGCAGCTCTAGGTGGTGAAAGACATTATCCAGAATATTTGTGGAGGCAGGAGAATTCTAGCCTAGAACCCATCAGCTCCCACCATCTACGAAGTCGTATAAAAAGGATGACAGCATACTAAGGAAAGAAGAATGAGAAAAGAACAAGCTCTGAAAAAGACTGAGTATTTTTAGACAAGGGAGAATAAAAAGTCCCTTAATGAATTTAACCTAATAAAGCATAAACTATATTGCATATTGGATATTTAGGGTTTTTTTCTTTATTTCCCTCAACTACGCAGATGGCGATTGTGCTGTACCATAGATTAGAAACAAAGGAGATGTACTTCTCTGAGTTGTAGTGTGAGGGGAAATTTGTAGCCTCACTAATACTAGACTCTCTAACTTCAAAGAAAGGCCTTCTGTGCAATGGAAAGTATAAACTTGTACCACATAATAATAATCCTCATAGATATTGCTCTCATTTTTATTTAAATTCAGGGCTTTAGCTTTCAGTGGCCAAAAGAAATAAGATGAGATACTAGCTTCACATTAATGACAATATTTATCCTTATAGCATTACTTTAATGTGAAAATATTATGTGAAAACAAACCACCTGTGCCTCTCCTTAAAATGCAGATTATGCTTCAATGCTTGAGAATCTGCATTTCTTATAAGTATCTAGGTGAAGCGGATGCTGCTAGTTTATGGACCACACCTTGAGTAGTGAGAATTTACAGCAGGTGATTCTAAATAAATAATATCAGAATCACCTGCTGGTATTTCTTAAAGCATATGGCTAATCCCATATTTTCTCTATTTGCATCTTCTCCAAACAGTTGGGCGTTTATCAGTGCCCTCAGAGAAAAGGTCCTAGTTATCCCCAACTGTACCTAACAAGGAGCAGGTGTTTGATGTGTTCTGCTCATGACTGCAGTATGTATATATTTTTTTCCTCCTCTGTGTTTTCTAGACTTACACTGAAAGGATTCATCAAGTCATCTCATTCAGATGGTTCAGGATTGTATTTCTTTTGCTTACCCTGAGCTCTTGGGTTCTATAGTATTTCTACAACTATGTAACAAGGATAGTGTTGAACTGTAATCTATCATGCAAAGCTATATGTATGGAAAATTTTGATCAGTTTTTTAAGAAATATATCCTATTTACAAAGGCACAATAATGCTACATCTTATAGATCACAGGCAATAAAGCAATAATGCTAATAATAAACCTCATTTAACACAAACCTAAAAAAATAACAAAAAATGCCCAAATAATTTTAATATGATACATCTTTACCAGGGAGGTTAAAGACACTGTGCGGTAAACATAAGAGTAATTAACAAAATCCTCAAATTCTAGATGAGAACTTGTAATTATATAATCAAGTTTAAAATGGCTTCACTGAATTTGTGATGAATATAGAATGATTTTGATTTTGATAAAATGACAAATTGGATATAGGTTCACTGGAAAATAGAGAATTTCCCCAAATCATCAAAATAAATGCCAAATTATATTAAACACAAGAAATGCAGGAGTTTTACTAACATTTCATTGTTCATGTGATTCTAATTGTAACCACTGTGTGCACGCTAATGATTTTAGCTTCATGTATATTACAATGACATTCAATGACAAATTAGATTATTCAGTCATAACTTTATTTAGCAGGAAACTTGTTCCCATTAGGAACAACTTCTCATTTTCCTCCATGGAATAGAAGGGCATTTCCTAGGAGAAATCACTTGGTCAGTGCCAGCAATTTGCTTCAATTTCCTTCTATCCAGGGATCCTGAGATTCAAACATCTGTGAAATTTCCAATGGCTTCTTCATGCCAGTGGAAAGTAAAAAATTTCTTGCTTTGATGGTGTTTCCAGATGTTCTTAATGTTGCACATATGGCAAGGGCCATTCGTTCCTAATAAGCTAAGATTTTCAAAGAATCATACTAGGCAACTGAAATGCGACAGATCCTGAAATCTATCTGTAGATTGGCTTTATCTAAAAAGCATTTATATTCCTGACAATCAATATAATTATCCCAATACCTATATGCAAGGCTTTACAAAGTCATAATGATGAAACAATTTGTAAAATGCTCTTGGTTTGTGGCAGAAGGAAGCAATTTAATTACTAAAAAGAAACTTTACTTTGCTATGATTTCCTTTTGAAATTATGTTTTTCCATTATTACAGACATTGAAGATTAGATCTTAGAAGATATTTCAGAGGCATATATAGCAGAAGATGTGAAAATGCCTTTGGTTTGTTACTCTTCCTTTAATGTGCCCTTATCCATATTCTCAGCTATTCTACTCAATAATTTTTTAAATTATATTTTAATACAAATAGGTAAAATTGCTGGGATGAAAAAAGTGCAACATTTTCCAATTCTTTAACAAATTGTTTAATTGAACATTCAACTTTTACCAGGGCTATTAAAATAATTTTCTAAACCTATTTGGCTAGTGTTTTTTAAAATGTGGTTCTTAAGATTAGCAGTGGAAGCATCACCTAGAAACTTGTCACAAATGCAAATTCTCTGACACTATTTCAGATCTACAGAATTAGACACTCTGGGATGTGATCCAGAACACTGAATTACAACAAGGCTTCTAAGTGATTCTGCTGTAAGGTAAAGATTAAGAACTGCTGAATTAGACTACATTGTTATAATAGAAATCTGAAAACTTGTGGTGGAACACTGAGAAGTAAGCTACACCAAAGGGATCAAAGATAGCTTCATGGCTTCATAGAGAACATGGAACTTAAACAATTTAAAAAAAAAATTTTGGGTTGGGCATGGTGACTCATGCCTGTAATCTCAGTACCTTAGGAGGCTGAGGTAGGAGGATTGCTTGAGGCCAGGAGTTCAAGATCAACCTGAGCAACATAGCGAAACCTCCTCTCAACAAAAAATAAAACAAATTAGCTAGGCATGGTGGTACACACCTATAGTCATAGCTACTTAGGAGGCTGAAGCAGGCAAATTGCTTGAACCTAGGAGTTCAGGGTTAAAATGAGCTGTGATCATGCCACTGCACTCCAGCTTGGGTGACAAAGTGAAACACTCTCCATTAAAAAGAAATCTACATTTTTACCAAGTTGAGGAAGATTTTGTTAAAGAAAAGAGTATCAAGATTGAAAAGACTGATAAGAGAAATAGATGACACAAAGGGAAAAATATTCCATCCCATATTCATAGATTGGAAGAATTAATATCATCAAAATCACTATACTACTCAAAGCAATCTACAGATTCCATGCAATCCCTATCAAAATACCAACTTTATTTTTCAAAGATTTTTAGAAAAACATTCTAAAATTCATATGGAACCAAATTAGAACCTAAATACACAAAGCATTCCTAATCAAAAAGAACAAATCTAGAAATATCATATTGCTTGACCTCAAATTATACTACCAGGCTATAGTAAACAAAACAGCATGGTACTTGTATAAAATTAGACATATGGATCAATGAAATAGAATAGAGAACACAGTACTAAAACCACATATTTATAGCCAACCATTCTTTGACAAAGTTGACAAAAACATATCCTTAAAGGACATCCTTTTCAATAAATGGTACTTGGAAAATTGGATTGCTATATGTGAAAGAATGAAACTGGACTCCTATTTCTCACCATATACAAAAATCAACTCAACATAGATTAAAGACTTAAATGTAGACTAAAAACTATAAAAATAATAGAAGAAAACCTAGGGAAAACTTTTCTGGACATTGGCCTAGGCAAATAATTCATGACTAATGTGTCAAATGCACAGAAAACAAAGATAAAAATAATAAACAAATAGGACTTAATTAAACTACAAATCTTCTGCATGTCAAAAAAATAATCAACAGAATGAACAGCCAACCTGTAGCATGGCAGAAAATATTTGCAAACTATATATCTGACAGGGGACTAATATCCAGAGTATCCTAATAATAAAACCTCAAATAATCCCATTAACAAGAGGACAAAGGACATGAATAGATATTTTTCAAAAGAAGACATACAAATGGCCAATAGGTATATGAAAAAAATGCTTAAGATCAGTAACAATTACAGAAATACAAATTAAAACCACAGTGAGATATCATTTTACCAGTTAAAATTGCCTGTTATTAAAAAGACAAAAAATAATAGATGTTGGTGAAGCTATGGAAAAAATGGAATGCTTATACACTTTGGGTGGGAATGTAAATTAGTACAATCTCTATGAAAACAGTATAGAGATTGCTCAAAGAAATAAAAATAGAACTACCATTTCATCCAGCAATCTCGCTAGTGGATATCTACCCACAGGAAGAAAAATATCATAATATCAAAAATATACCTGGACTTGTGTGGTTATCACGGCACTATTCACAATAGTAAAGATATAAAATTAACCTGAGTGTTCATTAGTGGATGATTGGATAAATGTGGTATATATAGAAAATGGAATACTATTCAGCCATAAAAAACATGAAATTATGTCTTTTGCAACAACATTGATGGAAATGGAAGCCATTATCTTAAGTGAAACAAGTCAATCACAGAAAGAAAAATATTACACGTTCTCACTTTATAAGAGGGAGCTAAATAATGTGTCCTGACTTCACCACCATGCGTTCTATCTATTTAACAAAATTACACTTATACCCCCAAAATTTTTGAAAAAATAAATAAATAAATAAATAAGTAAAAAGTATGAAAAACACAAGTTCTCACACAAATGCATTGTGTGTTTGGAGCATCAGGAGAAAATCTGAGCGGTTAAATAATGGGTTTACTTAGTGGGCAGAAATGATTAGGGAGAGTGGAGAGAGATTTTGGCTCAGTTAATGAAAGGGTGTCTGTAGAATTTAGTCTTTCAGCTAGAAGAATACATAAGAGGTTGTCAAACAGAAGAATGACATTTTTGCATTTTCTTTCCAGGAACATAACTTTGGCAGCAGTATGGTAGATTGAGTTATGTAGAGAGTGGGAAACAAACCAGTTAAACTGTTACTGAGATATCAAACTGAGAGATGATGAGATTTTAAACTATGATTAGAAACCAGAGGCTGGTTTTGGCAGATATTTCCATGGCAGAACATGTCCAATTAAGATATTAGAGAGAAGATTCCCAGCTAGTTAACATATTGAAGGAAGCAAAGATTATTGCCCCATCTTAAAAATAAGAAAACATCCAACAAACTAAAAATCATACTTCTCTTAAAAATATTCAGCCTAGTGGTCATAAATAAGTCTACATTAACTAATTCTAAAGAGAAAAAAATCTTATATAGCTTCCACTGTACTACAATCCCAGGTTTATTTGATTTACTAATATATACATATATATGCATACATATGTGTGCGTGTGTGTGTGTGTGTGTGTGTGTTTAGGTGGGTTGGTGGGTGTCTGTGTGTATTTACCAGCACAACATAGCACAGTGCCTTGAAAATCTATACTTGATAAATTAATAAATTAATAAATCCTTAGTTAATAAAAAACCCTTTATCAACCACGAACATACATATTTACCTGAAACAGGCAATTTCTCATATTTGGACACTCAAAGTATACATATTTTCACATGATTTCACATTTTTATCACATTTAAAGAAATGAAGATATATAAATAATTTCTACCTATTAAGTTTTTACTATGTGTCAGATATAATACATACCATATACTAAGGCTCTCATTTAATCTACATTACAATCTCACAAATATTAACCCTCTATTTTTAAATAAAATAATAAGCCCCTAAAATTTCAACTAACTATCTCAAGGGCCTATTTGTTTTCAGACTTACTACATTATTCTGATTTCCCTTATACCATAATTGAAGATAAAATACATTTTGACATTTCAACAAATTGTCAATTTAATCTCTCTGATTACTTACTGTTAGTGCACCTGTCCTAGACCCCTTGATTAGGCCTTTTCTCTGGCCACTCTGGTTCTCTCCAATCCACCTTCACTCATCTGTGTGTGGTTTGTCAGCATTCTCAAGTTAAGGCCACACATTACTTTTCTAAAGATCTTATTGATTGAGTTGATCACATGGTCTACATCTTTTTATGTGTGTGTTATGTAGTTGGAGCTGTTCAATGTGTCTTTTCATAATTTCATTCTATACAATAATAGGAACATTTCCACTAGCATTACCCTCAGATATTCTTAGTGTGCTTAATCTTTTTTAATCTTGGTAGGGAATAAAATACTAATTTACAAGAGAGGACAGAACATTTTAGCATTGCCTCTATCATTACTTTATAGTATGACTTTGTAAAGTAAATAAAATTCTTGGCTTGATTTTGTGTATATATGAATTTATAGGTGAAAACGACATCAAAGTTTTTAGTAAAGAATATGAAAGCTTGAACATTCTTGGAATTATGAGATAAGAATTCAAATGTCAAAAATCATTATTATTTTACATAACTCTCCTATTGATTTAAATAGATGACCTTATTCTATATCCACAGACTTACGTATTAGTATTTAGTTGATCTTTTGCTATGAGAACAAATAGAAGCAAATCTAAAGGAGATCTATACTTTGTAGGTATCACAAATAGTTAACTGAATCCCCTTGTTAAATGCAAAACGTCTTGTTTTGTCTTGTTTTTCATATGATATCAGAAAGCTCTCCTGCTAAACCATGGGGACAGTTGGAGGATAGCATGAGAATACTCACTAAGCTTGAACATGGAGATTGCTGTCAACTAATATTTGTTGCAAAATGTTTAACATTATTGTAAAAAAATGTGAAATGAATCCACACAGATAACTTTTGGAATTTTTTTGGAGTTTATGGTTAATGGTGAAATAAAGTTGTCAGAATTTTTGATTGCTGTGTCTCCTCATACCTGCTATAGCTGTATAATTTGAAAGAGGTCTATGGAACAGGAAAATGGACTTTTCTTGCTTCCCTTTGCACCACAATGAGCTGTTTGGGATTTGCCACTTTCCGATATATCATAGGATGAACGCAAAGAAACAGTCAAAGGTGAGTCATACTGTTCAGTTAAAAGGACTAGATTTTGGGCTATGTATAAACATAACAACAAGATTGACTGTTCTCACTGAATTGACTGATCAATTTGTTCCAACAACAAAGTTGAGTTTTATTTTCTTTCAGTATATTGATTAAATATACTGTTGCTTTTGTACATTTGGTTGTACATGGACAGCTGTAGCATATTTAGTTAACATCGTCCGTGGTGTCCGATGACCGCACCTTATTCTGCCTCCTCCAGAAATAACTTTGTCAACTTATTTTGCCTCACTTTTCTCATATGTAAAATGGGGATTATAATGGTATCCATTTCTTAGGGTTATTGTGAGAACTAAGTACATTCAATAGACTTTAATAGCGTCTGACACAAAATAAGCCTATTAACTATTATTTTGTCATAATTATATGTGTGTGCCTACAACTTTATACGCACAAGCTCTGGTATCAAGTTTTGTGTATATAACACAAATTCACTCAAGACATTCAGTTTAAAAGCCTTTAAAATTGAATATAAATTTAAATAAATTTATTTAATTTGAATTGTTGCTTAAAATCATGTGAAGAAAATAACCAGATGTTTGACAACCTATATTGTGTCAACTTGCCACAAAAAAGTCAATTCAACTAAAAAATACAATTATTCATTCCAATGATGTGTTTACACAGTACCAGGCATTTAGTTTGGCCACATTTTTACTTAATTGCTTCAATAATTGGACTTTTGGTAGATACAGCTCAGAATGGTCAAATTTGATGCTACTGAATGATTTGGTTGTTTAGATTTGTCATGACTCATTAACCATAAGTAGCAACAGAATTATTTCTGGTTTCCTGCCACTCACAGGACCAAGTAGTTAGGTTACAGAAAATTTTAACAGGAAAAACATTTTCTTATTGCATCTAATTATGCTGCATCCATGAAAAATACAATGTGACTTTTTAAAAATTTAGTATTTATTCCATTTTGGAGACTACATATATACACACGCAATATGTCTATATCTATATATCGATATATCTATATCTGCATTTATGTCATATAGTCTCCAGATGGTACACATGTATATAAAATATAAAAATATATGTATGTACAAAATAATACACATTAACTGAAATAGTCTTATAAGGGTGTGGGGGTGTGGTAAATGGTAGAGTGAAACTTGCTCCCTGCATTAAAATCTGATTATATATCTTAATATCTTTCTTGTGAAAATATTTTTAAATATTTACATGGCAAATACTTTTATTTACTTATGTAAATAATATGGTACTGTCATATTCCTGTCATTCAGAATTACACAAATAAGACATACCGATCAATGGAGAAACAGAAATATACAAAAAGCAATTTTTAGCAAATCCAATTATGTACAATAAAACTTGTCACCAAAGAGAATTTTAATATGTAGAATCCATTAATTTATATTTACTTAGGGATATAGTTAACTTTATCACTGGAATCAATATGTAGATATTTCTTTGCCCCAAACTCTTCCTGATGTTTTGGGATATAAATTATAATACAAAATAGACAAGACCACAAAGGAATTTTCCCTCTATCAAGAATTTAAATGAGAAATTGTATAGTTTGAAAAATCAGTTGTGCATTAACTTGCTTCAAAAGAAATTTAAAAGAGAAAGGAAAGTTCCAGGCAATAAAAAGCCCAATTAAAAAAACAAGAGGAACTCTTATGCAGTTTCAGGTTTTGTATTTTTCTTTTGTTCTTTTATTTGTCATTCTTTTTCGGTAATCATCAAGAAATGCAGACAGCTTTTGTAGTTGTATTACCAAAAATATATTAAAGTACATCTATATGTACAGGCTATCTCTCTACTCATTACCCGAAACATTCTTTTAAAGTAATAAATACATGGTTAACAGTGGAAATTTGTTTGCTACACTACAGACTCTCAAAGCAGAAAAATAATTTTTTTTTACTGAGAAATTCTGCATATCTTCCCAGTTTGTAGATAGGGTCTTTGGCGACCATTATAACTCTCAAGTGGATCTGAAGTGAGGAAAGAATATCATTTAACAGAGTTGTTTTCCTTCGAGGCATGAAATAACTGGTGAGAGTCTGTACCTTTTTACCTTTTCTGCTGGAGTTGAATGTGCATGAATCTGAAGTTCAAAAATATTTATAATAGATGACTTGGAGCCCCGATGCTGCAGGCCTCAGGCAGTCAAAACTCCAATTGACTTCAGTGGGAACTTTACCTCTCCAAGGTCCAGCTGCCTTGTGCATCGAGGGTAAAAGAAAGAGCTTAAATGAAGTACTGGTTCAGGACTTCAAGAACTGTAGACAATCAGACACAAAATGTTAGGTAACAGGAGAAAGAATTCTGCAGATAACTGCCTATCTGAGAGTTTTATTGAAAAAAGTAGCCTGGTCTACTATAAAAGAATTTTGATTGATTCTCCTCCACTAATGAACATGGTCTGTATATTAGAGTAGCAAAGATAGTGTAAATGCTTCCCACACTTTTTAATTTTATTTTGATATCAAATGCTTTCAATAAGTATTCATGAAGTGCCCATAAGCTTCCTCTACCTCCAGGATTCAAAATTGCAGGGCACAAAAAGAGCAATATAGAAAGTATAAATTAAAGATCAAAGATCTTCACGTGAAATGTTAAGAAAAACTTTTTATTCATAAAAATTAAAGACAAACTGAGACTTTAGAAATCCGCTAGTCCAAACGCGTCACTATGCACATGACAGAACTGGACCTGTGGGGAGAGAGGAAGACGTCTTCCCATTTTACTGCAATGAGCTCTTCCTTGCCACGTTCCAGTCTCATGTATTTCTCATTACTCCATCCCCTAGCTCTCCCCACTCCCAAAGAATTTACTTTTTTGCTAACATAATCTTTCCATTTTAGTTGCAGGGATGTCAATTGGATTAAAAAATTAGACAGTGTGTTTACTGTTCAAGTTATAGCATCGCAGACGTCTCTTTCTCTCTCTCTCTCTCTCTCTCTCTCTCTCTCTCTCTCTCTCTCTCTCGACATCCCCCTTCCTTCCCTGTCTTTTTTAGTACTTTTCACTTCTCCTGCATTAAACTGCTCCAGGTAAACAACAACAACAACAACAAAATACTGGGTAACATTGTGCTTGGTGAACTTTTTGCTTTTTTCTTTAACATCTCCCTCCCTTACTTTAGATATCAGTACTTTTATACTGCCCTGCCAGGACACACTGGCATCCCATGTGGATGTAGAAGCATTCAAAGGTTTAACGATTACCTATTGTAAGAAATATATATTTACCTTGAAATTCAGTGCACATACCTACAATCCAGAAAAAGAAAAAAACTTTTCCTATATTAATACTGTGTAATGAAATACAGTTGTCCCTTTGTATACTGGGGAGATTAGTTCCAGGGACTGCTCACATATACCAAAATCCTTTCATACTCAAGTCCTGTACTGAGCCCTGTGGAACCCACATGTACAGAAATTTGACTTTCTGTATAGGCAGGATTTACAGCCAGGGAATACTGTATTCTATACCTGTGTTTGACTGAAAAAAATCTGCATATAAGTGGACTCATACAATTCAAATCCTATTGTTCAAGGGTCAATTGTGTAATATTTTCTATTAATTGGAATTCTATTTTATTACATTCCATTAAAAAAATCTGGCTGAGTTTGCATAAATTGATTTTATAATCCACTACTAAGTTGCCACCAAAAGTTACTAAAGTGCTAAACTCTGCGTTACTTTGGCACTATTAGCTTGAGATAGGCATGTTGATAATATGTTTGCATTTCAGATAAAATAGCTGGAGCTCTGCTATTTTTTATAAAGTGATAACCTGAACAGTATGAGTTTAAGTGCCAACCGATGGCAGCAGAGGGGCAACTTGGGGACAGAGGCTCTTTCACTGCTGACCTGTTCCCATGTATTCAAAGATGTTGGCAACTTCATGAGCAGAAATAGAATTTCTCTTGGCCTTCTCTTCCCAGTTCTTCCCAGAGTCAGGAAAAGATGGGTTGAGAGGGAAAAACAAACAAACAAACAAAAAAAAAAACAAAAATCTTCTCTATATGCTATTTCAGAATTTCAGAGACTTTTTGCATATATCCTTGGGAATACGTGGGAATAGGTATCAAAAGAGGTTATGATTTATTCAGCATTATGTTTCTCATAGACACCGTTATCAAAATGACAACTTAGATAATTGAGAAAACTTTGATTTTGTTTCTCAGACCTGTCCTGGTCCTAATAATTCTGATAGCCTTTGTTCTTGTGGTATGTCTAAAACAACCACAAATCAAAACCTGTCCCTGCTCCTTTGCCCCGAAGATTTCCCTGTGAGCTAGAACCTGTTTACATGTTTAAATTAGTATGGGAACTTGAATCAAGGAGAAATTTCTGAGAAAATTAATGTTTTCTTTTTAATATTTTAAATTTGACATCTAAAGATGAGAGAGTCTTTGTGTAAAGGACCAGCGAAGCCAGTATCCACCAATATCTCCCCCAAAGCAGGTACATTAAGACCAGTCATTCAACCAAGAAACCACCAACTAATTGCACATGAGCTATCCTCCTGTTCTTGAGACTTCACCAAGACCACAGTACAGGGGTTGGGAGATATTTGAAAACTTTAAAAGTATTCATCTTCAGTGCCATTTGTTTATTTAATGAGCATTTATTGAGTACCTGTGATATCTCTGGGAATGTTTTAAGCGCTAAATGCTAGGGATTGAATGATGAATGAAATACATGTTTTCAGAGTGAAGGGATTTAAGAGGAAAGGAGCTCTAAAGATATTTTAAATAGCAGTGTTGTCACCAAACTAATTCTAATGATGACATTTCCATTCACAACAACCAGAGTTGTTTCATTTCTTCACACTTGTGTTTGCTTTGAACTGCAGTAATGCTACTGAAGAAAGAGAATGAAACAGAAAGACACAGAAATCAGACCATAATAATTTTATTTTACATTGAAAATTATAAAGCGATCTTTAAAGTTATTTTACTGCCAAAGTAATTAATTTAAAATAGCAAGTGCAAACTCTACAGTTACTCAGGATCCATTATTCAGAATTCATTGTCCACCAAAGCATTTAAAAGACTGTTTTGGCAGTGTAAAATGAGGAAAATGAAGCTTAAGAGAGAATGACTACTGATAGGAGGTGTAGGTAATGTTTCCTAGAGGGAAAATACATTATCATAAGAAGAAACATTTACCATAAAACATTCCAGAGGGGAGTGATTGGGATTATGTCCCCTTTTGCTGTGTTTACACAATGTGAAAACAGCCAGTTAAATCTGTTCTGATTTTTAATCGCACCTAATAAAACAACCACACAACCATTGTCAGTATCAGTCACTATTCAACTTGTTTCACATTAAGAGCAGAAACTTTAAGTCTGTCTTGTGGTCAGCTCTTTACACAATTTCAGTTAAAAATGTCAAAGGTTGTTTTAGCTTATAGATTTTTCAGAGGATATATATCCATTTTCTATTAGAAACTGTTTATTTTCTTCATTACTTGTGGCTTTAATTGTATGCAGTGCTGTCCTCCTAGGAAAGCAAGTAGATGCATTTGCCCACAGACCCTCAGGCTCTAAGAGGGGAGGCAGTTAGCAGCTGGTAGTGAAATATAGTTAGGGTCAATATGTAAAATACAATTAGCATCAGCATGCAACCTGCTCCCTAGGTCTGCCTCAACTACTGTGGTCTTCTGTGACACCTCTTCCTTCAAATCATCTACCTGAAGACAAACTGTTGTTCTTGATAGCTGTTATGAACTATTGGTTAAAATATTCACCATAATGAAATTTCCAGATTTAACCTGAATAAAGATATTTGGCATCTACAACAGGTGACTTAATGATATGTGCTGGGTCCTGCATCTCCATAGACATGGCCTGAACTTGGCTATAAAGACTTATCTTGATAGGATTTTTTCATAATCTATCACAATAAACCACTGTAGTTTAAAACTATAAAAACTTTTTCTGTCATATTGTCATGTTTTTAAGATCAGACAGTTAAATACCAGAAATATTTATATTTATAAAAGAAGAAAAGAATCATATTTGATAAGGAAATTATACTAAGAAGTTGTTAAATTCTGATTTATGGAATAAAAAATATGAAGCCTGTTTAATCTCATTAAGATGAAAGAAGATAAACAACTAACAATTCTTTTCTCTTCAAGAAAAGTAGTAAAAGCATTTTTCAATTATAAGTGAATAGTGCTTTAAACATTTACTTGTGAGCCAGTCATTTGGAATCGAGAGTGTGTTTTCTTAGAAACATTGAGTTTAATATAAGTTTAAGTTTACAGTGGAGCCAAGAAAATTCTCTGAAATCTAAACATATCTGGTGATAGGACACAGCCCAATTAAGGGCTTTTTCTGAGATTCAGGATCTTGCAACTTCTCACTATTGTAAAATCCTTACATGTCTCATACCTTATATCAAATTAAGCATTGATTTACATTATAATTCTCAAAATGTGTTTTTCCCTATTTTTATTGCCCCTCAAATAAATAGTATTTCCATACATATGAACTTAAAGTTCCTTTTCTTAACTCTTTATCAAAGGATTTATTTCACAAACTACTAATATGCTGGAAGACTAATCAATTGATGGAATTTCTGTGACTCAGTTTACAAAGGGAAGAAGCCTTTTGAATTGCAAAGATGAGCCATTGGTTTATCTATTCTATCTTTTCCAAAATGGTGGCTATTTAACATTAAAAGCCAGTAAGTTTTAAGAACCACTTATATAAGCAATGTCCACTGTGATGCCAATCATACAGGAACACTAATTATATCCTAGATGGATGCTTGGATCTTGTTGCCATTTTTATACAAAGTCAGTGCTAACCTTGCATGCTAGGACAGGAACTATGATATATAGTATTTGTTCCTGAAGGTCACTATGGTTGAACTAGAACATTCATGAGTTTGTACAGTCACAAGATAAAGGCTATGTGGGACATATCTACTTGTAGACTTTATGTTTTATGGGTGCTTTGAATAAGAGGCTTCTAGTAAGACAATAACCAACATAAGCTTGGCAAATAAGGTATCCTATTATAAATAAAGCCAAATTTTGTCAGTGCCCTAACCTGAAATCCCAGGCCACCTGATGTCACATCAAACTTATAAAATCCATTACCATAATTATCAATGGAAATTACAAAATTTCAACCAATTTAGTTTAAAGATCAAATTGGCTTTTATTAGCAATTTATGAATCAAGGAGCATCTCACCTAAAGGTTTAGAAAAGGCACTCCAATGAGGTGAATAGAGGAGTCTGCCTATAAAGGCAGAAAAAAAAGTTGAAGAAAGAAGAAACAGGGAACAAAAATCAAATTGGTCAGCATCAGGTTACTTTTCTTGTAAAGGTTAAAGCAGAAAGGACTGGTCAGAACTGACCTGTTTGGGGATTTGGCTATTATCTCTCTTCTGATTTCTCAGAAGGTCAGATAAACAACTTCATTTTGGTTTGATGCTGTGGAACTCTGGCATGAGTGATTCCATTTTGGTTTGGTCTGTTGGGGTGCAGACAGTCCAAATCAATGGCTTCCCAAGAATTTTATTTAATAGAAGAAAATGCCACTTTTATTTGAAAAGAGGCCTCATGAGGACTTAAATAAATTTCCCCTATTTTTTTGGTTGGGACTCAGAAAGAAAAAAGTTGGTGAAACATCAGGTGGTAGACAAAACCCAGAGAAAGAGGAAACAGCTGTGTCCAGAAGTCAAGGAGTTGGTACAGCCTGTCTGACCTTATACTTGGCCTCTCCCTTGAAATCACTAGAGATAAGTTATGATAAGTATAAAGAGCACTCATGTACAAATTTGGATGTTTCACTAGGAGTTACTAAAATTTTTAATAAAACAGAGAAAGAGAGACACAAAATTCTGCAAACAGAAGAGCTAACATCCAAAGAAGCAGACTTAGTACAGGAAACAGAAGAAAACTTTTGAAGAAGTGTGATTAATAGCATCAGAGAGATACAAGAGGAGATTAGAAATATTAAAAAATTACCATCTGGAAGTGTTGGAAATTCAAAATTCAATAGATGATCCGAGTGGCAAGATTGACATACTGGAAGAAAGAATGAACAATTTAGAAGATCCAATTGAGGAATTCTCTGAGGAAACAATACAAATGACCAAACAGATAATAAATAAATAAAGGTTAAGAACTATAAAGAATAGATGCAGAAGCTCCAATATTCATTTGATAGGAATTCCAGAAAAAGATAATAATGAGAATGGAGCAGAGGACATAATTAACGAAATAACTGATGAAAACTTTCCAGAGTTAAAGAAAAATTCAACTCTTGAGATTTTCAGTGCTTACTGAATACACAGTTAATACTGATAAAGGAGACTCACTCCGTGACACATCTTGGTAAAATTTTGGAACTCTAATAATAAAGAAAAAATCATAAGGGCTTCCAGAGAGGGAAAAGAAATAACCTACCAAGGAACAAGAATTAGATTGACAGCAGATTTGTCACTGGACACCCTGGATGCTAGAAGTAAATGGAGTGCTGTCATAAAAATTCTGCAGGATAAAGGCTTTAAACCTAGAATTCCATATCCAGCCAAATTTGCACTTGATTTTGAGGATAAAACAAAGATATTACTTGACATCAAAGAATTTAGATGTCTTTTTATCGAATACCCTATTTGAAAGAATTACTGGAGAAAATACTTTAGCAATCTAGGGTGATGACAAACACGTATACATAATATGCTTTCTCCCCAGCAACACATCCAAAAATCAATAAGTAAAATCAGAAAATAAAATAGTATATTTCAGTACAGAAGGATGGACAGCTAACAACATACTTTGGGATGAGGGGGAAGGAAAGTTGCAGATACTACCTACATATTGGTAATTTTTTTAAAAAAAAAGATAGTCTCCTCTAATGGCAATGAGTTATTTCAATTGATTGTGCACAGTTAGAACTCTTTTTTTTTTATTTCAGCATAATATGAGGGTACAGATGTTTAGATTACATGTGTTGCCCTTGCCCCCCCTCCCCCCCTCAGTCCAGGTTTCAAATATGTCCATCCCATTGCGTGGTGCACATTGCACTCTTTGTGTACACATATACACGTCCCTTCCTCCCTCCTCCCCCTCCCCCTGCCCAATATCTAATAGATGCAATTCTTATATATGCACTTATGTGTTAATCCGTTAATACCAATTTGATGGTGAGTACATGTGGTGCTTATTTTTCCATTCTTGGGATACCTCGCTTAGTAGAATGTGTTCCAGCCCTTTCCAGGAGTATATAAGAGGTGCTATGTCTAGAAATATTTTTTATCCCAATAGTAGAATAATTTTCTATTCACTGGTTTCTAAACTTTGTTTTAATTTTCCCATGAATTTTACATTTTAAGCAACACGGTAATAATTTCAATAAATTCTATTTCTTTAGTTTTAATTCCTGAATTTTCTAGGAAACAATTTTAAGTTTTTTAAATAGATTTCATTTCCAAGTGAAGTTTTAAGTTCAGAGCAAAATTAAGATGAAAATACGGAGAGTCCTCATATACCCTCTGCCCCACACATGCATAACCTCCCCCATTATCAATATTCCCCCCAAAGTGTGTTGAATTTGTTATAATTAATGAAGCTAGATTGACACAAGATTGTAACCCAAAGACCATAATTTATGTTCAGTTTCAATCTTGGTACTGTACATGTTATAGGTTTGAACAAATGTTTAATGGTATGGATTCACCATTACAGTATCATACAAAGTAGTTTCAGTGCTTTATAAATCCTCTATGCTCTGACTCTTCATTTATCCCTCTTCACAACCTCTGAAAACCACTGATCTTTTTACTGCCTCCATAGGTATGCCTTTTCCAGAATCATACAGTTTTTACCCTTTTCAGATTGACTTTTTCTACTTTAATATGCATTTAAGTTTCTTCTATATCTTTTCAGGGCCTGATAACTTCTTTCTTTACCACTCAATATATTTCGTTGTCTGGATGACCACAGTTTATCCATTCACCTACTGCGGGACATCTTGGTTGCTCTTACAGTGTCTTTGATCTCCAGTATTTCTGTATATGTATTTCTTAAAATTATTATCTCTCTGCCTGCGTTGCCCATCTGTTCCTCCAAGCCATACACTTGATCTGTTAGAACCCTTAGTATATTAATTATAGTTGTTTAAAATTCCCAGTCTGATAAATCCAACATCCCTACCACATCTGAGTCTGACTGGGATGTTTGTTGTCTCTTCAAATTGTGTTTTTTACCTTTTAATATGCCTTGTAATATTTTTCCTGATTGTCAGACATAATGTGCTGAATAAAAGAGAAAACTGATATAAATAGACCATTAGCAATGTGGTATCAAAGTGTAGGAAGAAAAAAAATATTTTGCAGTCTTATGATTAGGTCTCAGTCCTTTAGTGAGCCTCAAGAGGCCTGTGCCTCTGGATTGTGAATTTCACAGTGTTTCTCAGTTTTCTTCCTCCCATAGGTGGGGCACAATGGCTAGAGGAGGCAGATGTTGGACATTTCACAGGTCAATGAAGCTCTAATAAAACCCCAGAAGGTTTGGCTCTGGTTATTTTCTCCTGAGTGCTTGTTAAGAAGAACAGAATGCTCTTGTTTATTTACAAATGGTTTATTTTTCCCTCTTCTGGCTGGAAGCAGATAGTATTTTTTCCAATATTAAATTTGAGAACCAGATTGAACTCCTGGTGTGAAAACTCACAAACATTTGGGAGCGACTATGATTGGCCCCCTGAAGTTTTTAACTCTCAGAGTTGTCCACATTGAGACTACAACAATTCATCAGATATAATTCTGGTTTCCGCACCCTGGCATTGCTTCTCCAGGTGTTTTTCTGCTCTTATCAACTGTGATTCGCTATATTAACCTGTCTTTCCTTCTAATTCAGGGGCAATGTTTCGTTTTGTGACCACAGTTCTATGGATTTAAGAAGAGTTGTTAATATTACATTTTAAGCAACATATTTTTAATTTCAATAAATTCAATTTCTTTAGTATTGATTATTCAATTTTTACAGACAACTATTTTTAATTCATTTTAAAAAATAGACTTCGTTTTTAAACATAGTTTTGTGTTCAGAGCAAAATTAATAATGTTAATTATTTTAGCACATTGTTGTTAGGATGGAGCGGTGATTTCTAAAATTCTTATATATTGGACTAGAAACCAGAAGATAATTTATTAAAAAGAATTTTCTTAGTCTTGCACTGAGAATAACTTACTCAATACAGGAACATTTTTATGTTCTTTGCTTGTTTACTTTTTAGTTGACAAGTAAAAATCATATATATTTATGGTATACAACATAATGCTTTGATATATGTGTACATTGTAGAATGGCTAAATCAAGACATTTCTGTTTTATCAGTCGTGTATATTAGTCACTAGCAACCTCAGACTATGTTAAAATAGTTACCAAGTTAAGATTTGAATTCAAGTAATATGAATTTAAATCCCATAATCCACAATGGTACCAGATTATGATTACGTATTTTCAAAAATATTTTTTCTTCCTTCAGTTGTACCCTATGTGGGTATAGATAAACTTAGTTGTGGTCCTCTTCTATGCAATTTGATATAATTTTTATCAACTTTTATCTGGAGTAGACCACTATAATATATGCTCATGGATAGGCATATTAGACTCCCCGCTGCAAGTGACGTAATCCCAGTCTATATGAATAGTTAGTGTTCACTAAATATTTGTTTAACTTATTGAATATAAATAGAGAGATCACAATGATTCTTTGTGGGCATTTTCTGTAAGTTTATCTGAAGTACCTGAAAAATGTACAGTGGCCACCGTGGTCAGTGTCTCCAGAATGTGGCAGAGAAATTCAAAGAACAAGCAGCTAGTTTTGCATTTTTTCAAAATCAGATTCTTGACATATTAATTACTTTAATTATTACAGAGAGAGATAATTCAGGTTTTCTAATCCACCATGACGTTGAACTCTAAATCATTCTTTATACACTATGATTCATATTTACTACTACAAGAATCCAACTTAAATTTTGTACCTTTGATATTTAAAAATGTTTGAAACCTGGTTTTGTTCATATAATTCCATCTTCTTAGAATTCCTTTCCTCTCTTCTCAGCTTTTTCTCAGATTGTTACCATGAATAATGCCAAACATAATATGTGACTCCTTGGCGGTCTCATAGAATTGGTTCATAATGGTTATACTATTTCCCAGCTGTGCTTTGGTCTCTCTCAATGAATTAGAACTTCATGAGTGTAGGACTGGCTTCGATTCATCTCCCCAATGTCATAGCCATAGCCCACACTGCCTGGTACATAGTAAACTTGAACACTTTATTTATTTTTATTTTGTTATTTTAATATTTTTGAAATTGGAACATATGTTACAATTGATACTGTTTCACAGTTTAATTGAGAGCATCTTTTTTTCTTTCACAGTGATGCTTAAAATAATGTGTCTCTTAACAATTGATGGCATATTAGATTCCATGAAATGTGGTTGGTAAAAGTTGTCAGTTGAGTTCACTGCGTTTTATAGTCACGAACTTATCTTTAATCTTTAAGCGCATGGCAAATAAATACATGCCTTTGGTCATAGGTGGAGAACATGTAAGAGGAACTACACATTTCTTTAGGACTGCTTAAAAAATCTGCAATCATCTTTGTATTGCAAGAAAAGCCAATAATGTCTAGGAATTTTTGGTAATAAAAATTGAGGAAAAAAGAGATATAAAGAATTCATGAGGATTTATAAGCTAGTCATGGCTCTCAGCTTAATGTGACCAACAGAAAATCTCTAGTAATAACAATTTGAAAATTATTATTAATAAATTAGAGAGAATGAAAGTTTATTGCCACATCATAGCCTTTTATTTTCTTGCCTTCAGAAAGGCTTCCTTGAGTTAGAGGTAAAGCTGGAAATGAAATTAATAAGCAGGGATCAATCTGTGACTGAGGCATGCACACATGGGTAGGCTGCCTGGTGAATCATGTGTGACACAGCCACAGCAAGAAAAAAAAAAAAGAAAAACTGCGGACTACTGATCTGGCCCAGTTAATTTCATGAAGAAGAAAAGCTCATTCCATTTATAATGAATGAAAATAGTTTCAAAAAAAATATATATATATGTATATATACACTCTCTCTATATATTTGCATATATATTTTTATTCTGCCACTGCAAGTATATTTTGATATTTTATTTTATATATTATGATATATATCACATATATTTTCATGTGTATGAAACAATTTAGCATATATATAAATGGAACTATGAGCTCTATAAAATAAAACTATGAGATTTGAGTACATTCAAGAGCATATTTAAATACTAGATCTGAAAATAGAACTAGGAGTATATTTAAGTATGTTTTAGGATAATACAAAAACCCTAACCACATCATCTCTTTTTCCTTATGTCTGCAGTCTCCAAACCCCAGGCCATGGTCAAGTGCCTGTTAGGAGCCAGGATTCACAGCAGGAGCTGAGTGGCAGGCGAGCAAGAGAAGCTTCATCTGTATTTACAGCTGCTCTCCATCACTCACACCACCACCTGGGCTCGGCCTCCTGTCAGATAAACAACAGCATCAGATTCTCACAGGAGCACGAATGCTATTGTAAACCGCACGTGTGACGGATCTAGGTTGCATGCTCCTTATGAAATTTGGATGATCTGAGGTAAGCTGAGGCAATGATGCTAGCTCTGGGGAGTATCTGCACATACAGATTTACAGATTATAATTAACAGAGAGGTTTGGCTGCACCATAAATGTAATGCACTTGAATCATCCCGAAACCATTTCCCCACCATGATATGTGGAAAAATTGTCTTCCATGAAACCAGTCCCTGGTGCCAAAAAGGCTGGGACTACTGCATTATGTCATGCTAATTTCGAGGTAGAGAATACTAAAAAGTGTTTTCACTGAAATATGCTCTGCATTCAAAGTACTATAGAAAGGAAAACAACAAAATCATTATGTGAATATATTTCTGTCACATCGGATTCATATATTGGATCTCAAACTATTTAGTTGTGTAATGATAACCAAGTTAATTATCCTCTGGGGATTAGATTTATTCATTTGTAGTTGTGACATTATATTAAACCATATAAATTAACTTTTAGTCAAAAATAATCAAATATCGGCAATATGAGACTGTTGGATCCAATAATTGTAGCACCTTCACAGGTTTATTTCAAAGGATTAAATGAAGTAACAAGAGTAAGAAGCTTACATTAGAGTGTAGCTGCTGAATAAATGCCAGTGTTGCTATGATTTGAAATAGATTTTAAAATAGAAAGTGATTCAAAATTATATATTTTTATACTTAATGTTTAAAAATTGATGATTTACATGAATGACAAAAATGAATGATGTTATAATTTAGAAATATATTTTCAAAATTAAAATTTCTAGAACTGATTTATACCTCCAGTCATAAGAGAGTAACAAGTACCAGACTCATCTTTTCAACATGAAAAACTAAATAACTGGAGGAAAAGACATGACATAAATGGTATTAGATGTTGGGCAGCAGGCAACCCAGGACTATGATTTGTGTGATTATGACAATAAATGAGTTGAGCTTCATGATGATCATGACTCTCTGTCTAGAGGCATTTTTTAAGCCACAGCATGTGTATGAAGACAGGCAAAGCATGCCAGTTTTGATAAGGTGAAGAGATGAAGGTCAGAGTTTGGAGTTACTGAGATGGCTATACAGTATAGGACCAAGTAGGGGGCAGAGGTAGTTTAGCAAAGAAAATGGTCCATAAGTGAATTAAAGCCTTTCCTTGAGTTATGGATTGGATCTCATGCATTTCTAATCTTGGCATTAAGCCAGGAAAAATGAGAAGTATTGAACAAAGAACAACTATGCAAGGACTGTGAGGTGAACATCCCTGGAACTCATAGAAGGCTAAAGAATAAGTGTCTTCAAAATAATCAGAATGGAGTGGCCACAGTGAACACTGCAGCTTTCTTCAGGGGCCTCAGAATTCAGAAGACCCCAGAAAGATCTCACCCTAGCTTCAGGGCTGAGTTAACTCAAAAGTAAACACTGCTTTAAACACAACTTATCAAGACTTAAAATAATCCTCAAAAAAAAATCAAACTAATGTTGAAGCAAAATGAATTCCTGCCATGATAAAACAGTTACTCAACAGCGTGATAATCATAATGTTTATTTTATTTTCCAAAATTATTAGATGTGCAAAGAAGTAGGTACATGTGACCCATAAAAAAAATTTACTATATAGAAGACCCACAGATCAATGAGATAATTGAATTAGCAAGCAAAGACATTAAAGCAATTATTTTTTTTTAAAATTTCAAATATTTTAAATAAAAATATAAAATCTGAAATAAAAACATTGTGGATGGGATTAATAGAATATTAGAATATGGGTAAGAAAAGAGTGACGCTGATGGTGTGGAAATAGAAAATATGCAAAATAAAGCATTATGTGAAAAAAATGCAGAAATGAATGAATAGAACCTTATTGATCAATGAAAAATTATCAAGTTTCTAATTTGTATGTAATTTTAATTTTTGCAACAGAATGAAAGTGGACAGAAAAGAAATTCAAAATTCATTAACAATTTTCTAATTGTTTGACAATTATAAACATACATACCAAGAAAGTCAATAAACCCCAAATAGAATAAATATAAAACATATTCAGTCAATGAAAAATCATACTTACAATGTGTGAAGCCAATTATAAAGATTTCACCTTAAAAGCAAATGAACAAAAATATACTTTAACAACAAGTTAACAATGAGAAGAAAAAATTCTCACAGGAAACAATATAAGCCAGGCAACAGTGAAATGGCAATCTTAAGGTACTAATAGAAAACAAAACAAAACAATGTGCACCACCTGAAGGATGGACATATTTGAAACTCGGACCTGGGGCGGGGGGGTAAGGGCAACATACGTAACCTAAACATCTTTACCCCCATAATATGCTGAAATAAAAAAAAAAAGTGGTACTAAGGGGAAAGTTTATAGCAATAAAAAAAACAAAATAAAGAATAGAAAAATAACAGAAAAAAAACTGGTAAATCTAGATTTATATTTTAAGTACAAATATTCTTCAAATTTTAAGCCAATTACATATATTTTACACAATTAAAATAAAAAATAATACACTATTAGCAGATCTGTACAACACAGCTGTTAAAAAATGTTCTTTAGTTGTCGACGATGACATGGAGAAACTAGAACTCTTGTACGCTGTTGGTGAGAATGTAAAATGATGCCGTCACTGTGAAAAATGGTTTGGTGTTAAAGAATTAGTATATGAACGCATTCTACTAAGTGAGGTATCCCAAGAATGGAAAGACAAGCACCACATGTACTCACCATCAAATTGGTATTAACTGATCAACACATAAGTGCACATATAAGAATAACATCTATTGGATGTTGGGCAGGGAGGGGGGGAGGAGGAAGGAGGGGACGAGTATATGCATACACAAAGAGTGCAATGCACACCACCTGAAGGATGGACATATTTGAAACTCGGACTTAGGGGAGGAGCAGGGGGCAAGGGCAACATACTTAACCTAAGCATCTGTACCCACATAATATGCTGAAATAAAAAAAGAAAAAGAATTAGCATATGATCAGCAATCCCATTTCTAAGTATTTATGCATAAAAATTGAAATTAAGATCTCAAAGAGATTATCTGCACTTCCATGATCATTGAACCATTATTTCAATAGTTAAGATGTGGACACAACTTAAAGGTCCATTGACAAATAAAGGTATAAAGAAAATGTGGCCTATACATACAATGGAATATTATTCAGCCTTAACAGAGCGAAATCCTGTCAAAGTTCATAATAGAATGAATTCTTGAGAACATCATTCTAAGTGAAATAAGGCAGACAGTAGGACAAATGTTGCATGAATCCACTTTTATGATGTATCTTAACTAGTGAAACTCAGAGAAGCAGAAAGTAGAATGTTGGTTTCTAGAAGCTGGAGAAAGATGAAAATGTGGAGTTGCTTTTCAATGGGTATAAAGTGTCAGTGATGCAAGAAGAATAAGTTCTGGAGATCTCTGTACAATATTGTGTTTATAGCTAACAATATTATATTGTACATTTAAAAATTTGTTAAGAGAATGGATTTCATGTTATCTGCTCTTGCTATAATTTTAAAAATATTGTTTAAAGTTTTTAGGTGAAATAGAAAGTATCCCAGACAAATTTGGAACTACAAAAATATATTGAAAATATTAGAAAATATGTGAAAGATACATAATGTGTATGGGTTCTTAATTTCTTAGAAGATAATTAAATGTGTAAATCAAACATCATGATAAGGTACTGCAGAGTTTAAAACATGTAAAGTTAGAATGTATGATGACAGAAAGATAAGGTTTTCATATTCTTAGAACAAACATGACATGGTATCAATATTTTAAGATAGACTTTGATAAAGATGTTAATTGTAAATACTAGAGCAATCACTAAAAATATAAAACCAAATTGAATATCTAATAAGTAAATAGAGGAAATATAAAATATTAAAAATTATCACGTATCAAAAATTGAACAGGGAAAGAGAAAAAGAGAAGTCGTCAAGAACTGATGGACAGATAGAAAACAAACAGCAAAATTAGTTTTAAAATAATCATATCAATAATTATATTAAATACAATTCAACAATACAGCACAATTAAAAGACATTTCAGTCTTTTAAAAAGTAAGACTCAACAATATACTGTTTATAATAACAACAGGTGAAATACAAAAAGATATAGGCATATGTTGTTATGTGACAAGGAGGAAAGTATTTCATGTACAACAAAGAGTGTTATCTTTAGGCATTAAAGAAATATACAGTTTGAAAATACAATGAGATACCATTACGCACTGGCCGTAATGCTCAAAATTTGTAAAAATTAAAAAAAGTTTGACAACAACAAATGGTGGTAAAGATACAGGGGATGTAGAAATATTCATTCTTGGTAGGAGGTTAAACTTGTATAACTGCTGTAAATATTGCTCTGGATTTATTTTTCTCAAAAAGTCACACAACCCCATGAATCACAAATTCTATGTGTGTTTCCCAAGATAAATCCTATCCACACACAGGCACATATATGTATAAATGCCAAAAGCTGCTTTGTCTTGTTAGGGACATGGGTTACATGGATGTATGGATTTGTAAGGCCATACGGAGATTTCCATATTTAATATCTGTGTGTGGCATTGTATACAAATGATACTTAAATAAAAATAAATGATTTTGACAATGAATAATTGATTTTGGAGGAAAAAAGAAGTCAAATATTATCATTCTTCTTTTTGCATTTTTCACTTTACTCCCCCACCTCCCTCAACCCCAATATATCCCTGAAAGAAAGGCTAGCTAGAAAGCATATTGAAATTTACAGAAACTTTAAATAATTATCTAGTTCATTTCTCAAAAGTCAGTGAATAATATTTTTATCATATGTATAGAAGGATTTCTGGAAGCGACAAAGCTATAATCTTATTGCCCATTACGCTCCCACTGTTAGGCTCTCCTTGAATAAGCATTAGCTCCAAAGAAATCTTTATTGTATGAATAAAATTTGACATTGAGTTTTAGGACATTATTGTAATTTCCTGTACAAATACAAGGGCTTAGAGTATTGTTAATACAAGTTTGCATTTACTGTGCTGGCCAGGGTACTGGCAATTTCCCTTAATTATAAGAAGTCCTTAGGTTTAGAGCATAATGCACATATGGACAAGGCAAAATGTTAGCAATTAAATCTTAAGTAGAAAGCCATGTGGGTACAATGCAGCCTGAGTTATTCCATGCTATTTCGAATTCCACAAAGGGACACTATCATCAAGAGATTCAAAATAACTGGCTTCAAACATATAGTTAAAATTAATACAAAGAGTACTGCCTTTGGCACCCGATGTGAACTGCAAGAACCATTTTAGAAAAATGCTTAGCCTAATCTCACACCAACTGTAAATCATGAACTTTTCTTTTTGTTAAGTCTATTGAACTGTGGCTTGGTTTTCTACTGAGCAATTCCAGCATTCGTATAATTAAAATTGTAAAGAATGGCCTGCTGCACTAAAGAAGATTAAAACATTTGTTAGGTTTTTCAATGATCTGTTTTCTGTACCAATCTCTCATTGGTGTAGTCTGACATTTTTGATAAAACTTAGAGTTGATCAACTCTTTCCCTCTTAAGACTATTGCTGGCCCTTCTTCACTCGTTGTAATTTTTTATTTTTTTTTAGATGCAACATTCTAAGAGCAAAACTCATTCTGTGCTCACTTTACAGATATTGTTTCTCAAATTATTAACAAAATATTTTACATAAAACGCTAATGTAATATTTATGCGAAAGCATATCTGTATAGGCAGAATATGCCATGTGGGGATATTTTGTGTAACAAAGTTTTTAAGAAGCAGAAGTGAAGCTTGAGAAAATAGTAGCATTTCCACGAAAGAACACACCCACAGTTTTCCAGTGAACTTGCATTTTAGGGAACACTATTCAACCCAAGATAGTCATAAACAATAAAAAATATCGTTAATGTAATTCCCCTTTAGAGACTCAATCTAACTCAACTCAATAAATTAAATGTGTCAATCATTTATTTAATTGTTCATTCACAAATACTTGAAGAATATTTATGCAGTGATAGTCTCTGCAGTGGCTACTGGTAGATTAAATAAAAGAAAGAAAAAAACAAAAATTGGCTTTAACAAATAAGAAAAGATACATAAATGTATTAACATTTAAATATTACATATATTTTCTTTCACTTTGAAACATGGATATTATGCCAAATTCCTAAATACAGGACATACAATGACAATACTAATATCATTTTTATAAACGAGTTGTCCCATGCAGGATCCAATCTCATTCCATATGGACACTTTGACTTCCAAATATCAGTTTCCTCTGTTCACCCAGTTAAAAAATATACAACCAGAGCAATACAAATTTAATCCTAGAGATGCTGACAATTTGATGACACTATGATGATATTTTTACTCAAATTATTCCCTAAAGTACAATACTCTATGTGGTCAACATAGGCAAAAAATACAATAAGAAATAAACAATACCAAACTCAATTACCTGCTAAGTTTTGAACCTCAAAGTCTTATATGGAAATCTCTAGAGCTACTTAGGCTAATTTTTAGCCTGTTTCTATTTCCTAATACACTGATTCTTTGTGAGAATCACTGTATTTGAATTATCTGCAATGACTATTAAATCCAGACATTCTTTGGCCTACTACTGCTAACTTATTGATTCAGAATCTTTGCTGAGAAGTATTTGCATTTAAATTAGTTCCCTAGCAGATTCTTACATAAAAGTGTAAGAACCATTGCTACAGCCCATAAGCAGAATTACTAAGTAGGAAAAAAATCCATCCAACAAGAAATGTTATGATATGAATAAACAAAAATGAGGCAGAAGGATAAAAAGAGAGAGAGAGATTAGAAGAGTATTTGAACACTGAAAATGACAGGAAGACAAATAATTATGGGATGAGTGATGACAAGGACTCAAAGATTGCTGAAATGTTGATCTTAGCTATGGGCAAAACACACAGGCAATTTAGGCCCTGAGATTTTACTTGAACCTTCACCAATTGATTTTCCATAAACTTGACCAATTCTCCTCCTTAGAAGTGAAATGACCTCCCCTATATTCGGAGAATATAGAAGAACAAATTATGAGTTTGCTTTATTGACTATAACATTTCAGAGAAAGACTATTTACAGAAAATTATGAGAAGTATCTAAATATTTCTCTTGAAATCTGGGATCAAGAGAAATCAAGGGAAAAGTGCTATATTTGGCCAATGTTACCTGGGCTTTCTTCAAAATGGTTTTACCAAGTTACATTACATTTCATTATTATATATTGAACACCAAAAATATCTCTCCTTTTTCAGAATGTGGAGAAAGAAAATGAGTGAATTCCAGCCAAATTTATAAGTTGCAAAAGTGAAAGTCAATTGAGGAATCTTCAAAGCAATGAACATACTCAATGATGTTTCCATTGTTTGTAGAAATGTATTCAAGTCATTTGTCAAGACCTCCTTGATCTGGCTCTTGTCTAACTCTCTTCACTGTATCATTTAGTTGTTCCCATAGGCACCTCATCACCTTAGCATACTAAAAGTTAGCCCCATCTATGCATAAGCATAGGCTATTTATATTGCCTGTGCCTTTTTCCATTTGTCCACTTCATGAGCTACACATTTTTATTGGCTCCACTACAAAGTAAACTTTTAAAAAAATCTTTCTATAACATTGCAACTGGAAACTATACATATCCTTTTACATACCCATATTTTACCTTTTTGATACCTCTATTTATAACTTATCATATTTACTTCATAATAGGAATTATTAACAGACCTCTCTTCCCTGTAGACTAATAATTATTTTGGAAAATAGATTTACTTTCTGTCTTCATTTTGACCTTTGGAACTATATCATAGTAGCTGCCGACATGGTTAAACTTTATGTGAAGCCTATGGTCCTGCAAAAGAGTAATACCCCAATCCCTTTGCATTCTGGAAAGAGCTTACTGCAAACACCCATGGGTACCTCATATAATTTAGGTAAGACTCACTGATAACTCCACCCCGTTTACCTCTGACAAGGCCAGACTGAGAGCGTCCAAATTCTCATTCTTTGTCTGAGAAATGATTAGATGAGCTACTTGTCCCACTGATCCATCAGAGTAAAATATTTGTTGATCAAACTTTGGTTGAGTTTCTCTCTTTCCTTCAGGCTTCTAAATTTTGTCCCATCTCAGCCTGATCCAGCAGAGAGGCCCACCTTAGGAGATCTTCCTGGAATGGAAGGCCTTAGGATAAAACACTCACTTAACTACGTTCCATCTTACTTCCTACTTCACCGCTTATGGTTCCTTCTAGTAGTTTATTGCTTCCTCAGAAAGAAAACCCCTTTACCCTGACACTTGTGACACTTTCAGAGCAACCTTGATCAGACCATTCTCCCTATTGCAATAGTCTTCTTGAATAAAGTTTCTCTTTACTTAGGTATAGATTTTATATTTTGTTCCATAATGTTTAATAAATATTTTGAAATATTGATGGATTAAAATAGACTCATATTTAACTTTGTTCCTTAATATTTTCTATACTTCTGTTTGCACAAACACACTATCAGTCACCAGTGTTCAAACAATAAATGTCTAGCTATCTTTAAGCTCCCTTCCCTTTACATTGAACCTGCCCCTTTATTTTACTATCACTGCAAGGGTATATATTTTCTCCCTCTGATCCATTTCCGTTGTGTTGATTTTGGCTATGATCATCTGCCTATTCAGATAAATCACAGTAGTTTCCATTTCGCTCTCCCTTCTCCTTGTATCTCTTCCATTTTACATTCAATTTTGATGCTTTTGAAATATAAAGAGCACTACGTGATAACCTATGAAACAAGTATAATTAGATCTCTGTAAATTATAGGAAAAAGTCCAAATGTATTGGTTTAGAACACAGAAAATTTAACCAGTGTTTCCTCAGTTAACTTTCTGCTTTTAGCTGCTACTTTTGCTTGGCAAATAATTTTGTGTATTTGCTGCCCATCATATTTCCAGGCCATTCTTCTTTTTCACCATTGTCTTCTTTTATATTTTATTTTTATTAATAAACAGTATTTGTCCACATTTATGAGGTACATATGGTATTTTAATATATGTATACAATGCATGATATCCAAATCACAATATTTAGGATATCCATCACCTCCAACATTTATCATTTCTTTGTGTTGAGAACATTTCAAATTTTCTCTTCTATTTTTAAATATATAATATATTGTTAGTTATAGTCACGTTACTATATTACCAAACACTAGAACTTATTCCTTCTATCTAATTGTATGTTTGTATCCATTAACAACTTCTCTTCATCTGTTCCCCATCCCATACCTTTCCAAGCCTCTGGCAACTAGCATTCTACTGTTTACCTCCATGAGATCAACTGTTTTAGTCCCCACATATGAGTGAGAACATGCAGTATTTGTCTTTCTGTGCCTGGCTTATTTCATTTAACACAATGACTACCAGTCTTGTCCATGTTGCTGCAAATGACAGGATTTCATTCTTTCTTATGGTTGAATAGTATTTCATCATGTTTATATAACATATTCTCTTTATTCAGTCATCTGCTGATAGACACTTAGGTCGATTTCATATCTTTGCTTTTTGTGAATAGTGCTATAACAAACACAGGGGTGCAGGTATCCCTTGGATATACTGATTTCCTTTGCTTTGTATAAATATCCAGTAGTAAGACTGCTGGATCATGTGGTATTTCTATTTTTAGTTTTTGAGACACCTCCATACTGTTTTCCATAATGGCTATACTTACTAACTTATATTACCAACAGCATCATGTAAAGAGTTACCTTTTCTGTGTATCTTTGCCAGCATTTTTTTTTCTTTTTGCTAATAGCTATTCTAGCTTAGATAAGATGAAATATCATTGTTGTTTTGATTTGCAGTTCCATAATTATTAATGATATTGACCATTTTTCATAGACCTGTCGACCATTTATGTGTCTTCTTTTGAGAAATATGTATTCAGATTCTTTACTTACTTTTAAATGGGGTTGTTTGCTTTTTGCTCTTAATTTAGGTCTTTGTATATTATGGATATTAGTCTTGTGTTAGATAAATAGTTTGAAAATATTTTTTCCTATTTAATGGGTTGTCTCTTCACTGTGTTGTGGTGGTGTTGTTTTTCTGTGCAGAAGCTTTTTAATTTAATATAGTCCCATCTGTCTATTTTTGTTTTTGCTATCTGTGCTTTTGAGTTCTTAGCTATAAAATCTTTGCCTAGACTTATGTCCTGAAGCATTTCCCTTGTTTCCTTCTACTTGAGTCTTACATTTCAGTCTTTAATCCATTTTGAGTTGATTTTTGTACATAGTGAGAGATAAAGATCTAGTATCATTTCTCTGCATATGGATTTGCAGTTTTCCCAGCACCATTTACTGAAGAGGGTATCCTTTCCTCAATATATATTCTTTGTGCCTTCACATGCCATGCAATTTGTCTTTTAGATGCAAGCCATTTCCCTAATAAGTTTATGTCCAAAAAACAACTATTCTTTTTACAAAACCAGTTCACTCCTCACATGCACAGAATCAACCTCCAATTAAAATTAATTATCCTATTCTCTTTTTAAATTTGTGCTGATGTGGTACTTAAAACAATTATTGAAGTGTGTTATTTAGGTAACTTTGTAAAATAACAGCTTATCAGTATTTTATGTAGCTCTAGAAGAACAGTTATTGCTCAATAAATGCTTATCAAGTTAATTATATATAGATGTTACTTTCACTTAATATATTTCCTTATTATAAAATAAATATGTACTGTACACTACATAGATTTTAAGAACTGATAACATGACAAATGTTAAAAGAAAACAATAAGTTCTTCCACCAGCACTTTTTTTATTTTTCCAATTTTGTAATCATTTTATTTGTAACATTCTGTCTCAATATCCATAAATAAAATGTAATTTCATAAGATAAATATGGCATGAAATAATGTGTTTTTGTGTTATCATATAATTTTAAAGATGTGTTTTTGATTATTAAATACTAACGAATACTCTAATACAACA
This sequence comes from Avahi laniger, assembly GCA_963575035.1. NCBI lineage: Eukaryota > Metazoa > Chordata > Mammalia > Primates > Indriidae > Avahi > Avahi laniger. The sequence continues at coordinate 78,359 of CAUYSK010033370.1, forward strand.
CGATATATTGATTAATGGACACTTGTATATATCCTTCTATCAGACATATGCATTGTTTCTGAATTTTCACTAATATCTATATAACACAATGATATGTATATAAATTACTAGCCAATTACAAATATGGAAGTGAAAGTCTGATTTTATAAATTTAGAGCATATCAAGAAGTATATCACCATTTTTATGCATAGGAAGAAGTGTCATAAATTTAAATTTATATGTATATGTATATGTATAAATATATACTTGATCATCATGACTGTGTGTTTGTGTGCTTGCATACAAGTGTGTGTTTTTCTACATGCAGTTTGTTCTCTGTGATATCTACTCCACGTGAGTGACTAGTTGATTTATATTCATGCCCAGCTCTACCTTCTTTCATACATAAAACAATAAGAAAATTAATAGACTAAACTCTGAATATATATAATCTTACTCCAAACACTGTTTTTTGCATTTTCAAAGATCAAGAAGTTTGGCAATCATTGTTATGTTATTGCTTATATGTTTATTATACCTCATGCTGTCCAGGTCTTTCTTTCCCATTGGTATCTCTGCTCATAATTCAATCCCCAGTGCCTGAAATTTATAGGCCCTTAACACATATTTAATGAATAAACCAATAAATACTGCAAATTAAATGAGAAGAAGTAAAACTCACGCTCTAATAATTGGGAGTAAAATTCATCATTGAATTCCTTTGCGCCATAGGTAAGAACATATTCCTAAAACTCTGTAACTACCTAACATTGAGATACTACAATATAATGCCCAGATAGATACTTTAGGTGGGAACCCAAAAAATGATTATATTTCCAAATGAAAGTCCATTGTCACAGATATCTTTTCTATTTGTTTAAACAAGGACAAGGAAGTTTTCTAATTATGAATTTGTTTGTAATAGCACTATATATGACATATAGCAAGGGGATTACCCTTTTGAATTAAGGTTTGTTGTGTTATTAAACTCTGCAATAATCATTTTTTATGTATTGACTTTTAATTTTTTCACTTTATTGGTAGTTTTATTTATCAAATTTTCTCTTCAATATGTTCTAATGTATTTTTTTCCTATAAATAAAGTGAAAACATAATAGAAATTAAAATTAAGCAAATAGTCAGGGATGGGTGATATTAGCTCTATTCCAAGGATAAGACTTATCAAGGGAATGAATATTTAGACAGAACAGGATGGACAGTCCAAGTAAGAAAGAAGAAAATTTTAATAAAATTACAGAGACATAGTAATTTAGTAAATCAAAGACCACTTTTATTTTCTTTGATTTGAATGTAGCCAGAATATGTTAAATGGATAAGTAAAAACTATTTTGAGGTAAACAAGCCTAGAGTCTTCTATTTCAAATTTATGAGCCATCAAGCTCTCTACACATACCTTCATCTCCAGATGTTTCAGTTGTTTTTCTTGATGAATTATGAAAAAAATTCTAATGAATTAGTATATGTGGTATTAAGATTGGAATATCTGATAAGCATGGTACATAAAATATCATTCAGGAAACATATACTTGGAATTAAATGTATTGTAATCATTAACAGATTTATATATGAAGTTTTACTGTGGCCCCCCAAATTGAAAACATATTAAATGATACCAAAGTTCTATTAAGGAAAATGTTAATTTCAGAACACTATTTTAAAATTGTTTTGCATCATTAGCATATTTTCTTCAAATAAGAGTTTCTATGGAAGCTTTGTATATAAAAATTATACATGTTGTACTATTCTGTTGGATGGATTAAAGGAAGAAATTGTCCCCTTAGTTAGAACATTGCTAATTCCAAACCCATTTGGAAAATATTTTTTGGAAATTAAGGTTTAGAGAACCATTTGAAAACTAATACTCTAAAATATAATTAAATAACTTATAAATATGTGTCATCATTCTCTGCTCTATCCTTTAAAAATGTACAAAATATATATATGTACAACTACCAAAAATGGGTATTTGTATAATACCATGAGTACTTACAGAAATAGTGTATTTGGCCAGATTCATGATCAAAAAAAAAGCAAAATCTTGTCCTATCGAAGGCTCCCCAGGAGTTCAGATTTCCAAATATATATGTATATATATATGCAATAATATTTTTTTCACAGTTTAAGGATATGAAAGCAATATTGCTTTTACTTTGCCCCTAAAATGTACTCTGAATCTCTAGTGTGCTTGTTCGGGCTGAGTTGAAGTTTCCTTTTGCTTAGGCTCAAGGCCAGATTTAGCAGTTTGTTCTCCCATTGCCAGTAACACCACATCAATTTGATATTAACTGCAACATTAGTTGCAAAGGGACATGTCCGAAGGACAGCATTAAAGGAAATCAGAAGAAAAGGCAATTCACCTTCAACCCAGAATATGTTTTAAAGCTGGCCTAATCTCCCCATTGAACCCCACTCAAAAACAAAGATATCTTCTAAGAAATAGCCTCTCATCTTTTTAATGGTATATTGTTGTGGGACAAGAGAGTAAAAGAGATGACACTTTAACAAGAAGTCACAAATGCCACATCTGAAGTTCAAGCCCCCTGGCACACTGACCCAATTAATAGCCATGAATTTCATCTACTCTAAATTGTGCTTCTTTGTTTTAGATTGATGTTGGGGTGGGGATATGACATTGAGGAGCTGTGTATCTAAAGACAGATAATGAATTAACAAAGCATTGCATCACCGATTATATAAATTAATATTATGTATTACTATATCTACAAGTTAGGTTTTATACATCACATTTTATAGATAAGAAACTGAGACATAGAAAAGCAAGCAACTTGTTTAAATTTCATAATAACTCCAGCTCTAGAATAAATTTTAATCTCAAACTGGGAAAATTAATAGTTTAAACTCCATATTCCAGTTTCAAGTCTTCACTTTGTTTTATATACTTTCATTATAACAAATCATATTGAAACACTAAATACATACTGAAAAATGCATCAATAAAAGCATGTCACTCAATGAACTTTTAGGACATGAACAAATTCTAATATCAAGAAATAGAACCACTTACCAACAACCACTCTCATGCCTCCTTCTCATCAAACAAAAACCACTCCCCTGCAAAGGTAACTGTTATGTGGATTCATAGCACCATAGATTAGTTCTTCCTGCTCTTGAACAAAATATAAATGGGATCATACAGTTTTGATTTATATATGGCAACATTTTCCCAAATTATATTTAAAAAATATAGCCCTGACACTGTTTATAGCAGTACTTTTTTCATTTTCATTCCTGTAGAGTATTCCATTAAAGAACACACAATTAAATTATCTGTCCTCTGCTGATAGAAAATTGCATTATTTACATTCTCTGTTACTATAAATAATGCACATAGTTGGTGCTTGTATTTTGGTAGATGCATACATACACACATGTTGAAAATGTCTGGGAGTGAAGCAGTTGCCTCATAAATTATGAGTGTGCTTAGTTTTAATAGATAATGCAAATTCAACTTCCAAAGTGGTTGTGACAATTTACTCTACCAGCTCTAGTTGTAGTTTACACAGGCTTGATCTAGTAAGGTCAGAACAGTTATTCTAAAATTAATATGTGAATTATTTAGGGGAGCAATTTTGAAACCCAGTGTCTCAGTGGTCCATCCAGACAAAGTTAATTCAATATTGTGGGAGAAATGTCCATCTTCACAAATAATGCATAATTTCAAAAGACTATGATTAGTATTTGAGGAATATTTGTGCAAAAAATGAATTAAAACATATACTGGTTTGAAGGTGAATTGCCTATTTTCTTCTGATTTTCTTTAGTGCTTCTGATTTAGAAGACTAGAACGTGAAATATAGTTCTCTAAATAAGGAAGTAATCTCTCAATTTTTCCCACCACTATACAATTTAAACTATTATGGAGTTATTTCTATGGATTACTGGATCTTATTGATCTAGAAAGGAGTTGGTACAATGCGAAAACAAATACATTTATGGATACAATCACAAATATAAGGATTTAGATCCTCACAATTATTCTTCAGAAAAGACCATGAGACTTGATGTGTTTTACTGGCTTTATGAATGAATAAATATCTCAATACCTCATCTCTTGATTTTATCTGAAGTCTTTATTTTCATATGCTTTTACTGGTTTTAAATTGTTCTTTTTGCAATTTGTTGAGTCGAGGGCTGTAGCAGAGATATTCAGTGGCTATGTGTGCTTCATCCCATATTCCAGACTCTGTCTTAAGCAGGTTGGGGAATTAAGGTGACAATGTGTCTCCTTGATCCCTCTCTTCCTTCTCCACCATCCTTGAAGTCCACATGTTCCAGATGGTGCAACACAAGCCGGTAGAACTACCAGTAGATTAGGACCCCACAGGCACTGAACATGTAAAACAAATGTAGAATGCACTTCCAGTAGTGGTTGTGGCAAAAGCACATATCTGATATTTGTGGTATAGACTTAGCACCTACTAAGTTTGTAGGTGGTAAGAAATAATAGTGGAAATAATATATACATTTCTCATGGACAAAATATTTGGTTACTTTGCTCTCTACAATATCTCGACATGCTAACGAAAATCCAAATAAACTTCTAACTCTATAAGAAAATCTTGGAAAAAATAAGATTAATAGTGTGTATCAATTGTTATTGGATATATTCGACAAGATAATACAAGACAATAATGAGCTCATGAAGGAACTGGTTAGTCTGTAAGTAGAAATAAAATGGTAACAGAGAGCTTCCAGAATTTTTGTGCTTTGCAGAATTTTAAATGTTGACTTGGTTTAGTAAGAGATGAAATCTGAATGTCCCATGCAATACTGCATTATTTTATGGTACGAATGAACATCCATTATTGAAATAAATATCACCACACTTTGGTAAAATATCTGACATTGGCTAGGTTATTACAAAGGTGCCAGAGTATCAAACATAAAAATGGAGAGGAGATAAGATCCTCACATTTTATTTTCCTATCAGCGCTCACATTTTCAATTTTCAGATGTACAGTCAGCCATAATCTTCCAAACTTCTTCAAAAATGTTGCAATTTTCAGAGATAAAAATTTTACAGGAACATTTCTTATACCTACCTTAACATTCTGCCATTAGTGTCTGGCAGGATACTGAGATGTCCCTCAAGATTTCCCTTCTCCTCGTGTCAATGCCCTGAAAAAATCTGCAAAATAAAATATGATGGATTTTATAAAATAAAAATGATGGATTTTACTCCATGAATAGATTAAGTTATAGGATATCATTGATCTTAAGATAAAAAGACTATCTACATGGGCCTCACCAAATCAACATGAGGTCTTCAAAAGGAGTGTTTTCTTTGTCTAGAATTAAAAATGGAAATTAGAGAAACAAACTCCAGCTGTTCTGAGAGAAAGCAAATGACCATGTTCCAAGCTGGCTATAGAACATCTTTTAGAAGCTTAGTGATCCCAGAACACAGCACAAAAAGGGTAATTTCGATTCTACAATGGCAAAAAAATGAATTTGCCAAAAATCTGAATGTACTTGGAAGAGATTTTTCCCCAGATCCCACGCAAGGAAAGCAGTCCAAATAACACCATTTCAGCCTTTTGAGATCCCGAGTAGAGAATCCACCTATGATGCACTCAGACATCTGACCTAAAGAACTATAAGCTAACAAATGAATATTGATTTCTTTCTACTGCTAACTGCGTGGTACTGTGTTTTTCAGCAACAAAAAACAATACAGGGAACACATTTGTACAGAAAACAATATTCTTCTCCTTGAATCTCAGATTGCAGTGTAAACTTCTCTGGAACACTGGTAATTGGCCTGTTTCGCTTTTCTTTCTGGTACATGTTATTTTGCAAGAAATACCTCAACTTATAGCATTAAAAGGAAACTCAAGAATTACCATTTCAAGCTTGTGAACACATGTTTCTAAAGATTTTTAAATATTGAAATGTATAAAGAAACAAGAAAATTTACAGCATAGTTAGATATATTTTTCTTGTTCAGTTGGCAATATTTCAGTTTAAGCTGCGTCAGTGAGTAAGTTTTACATTTTTGGAAAAAATATATTTTTCTTCATAAGAAAATTTTTAGTACTAAACTAAAATAGAATTGAAATGAAGGTTAAATTTATTCATGATCAGAATATCCAGATATTATATATGACCTACATGCTTGGTTCTAAGACAAAGAAATGTCTGGATGCAAATGGTACATTAACAGATGTCAACTGGTAATAAAGAGGATGGTGTGTTTTGTTTGGTTCAAGTAAAAATCTCTCAAATGTGATAAACCCTAGACATATTTGTGGAATTTTTTTTCCAAGATGCATATTTTATAATAGTGTATAATTAAAAAAAAGTCTGGGGTGGCAAACACTATATTGACCTATAACTTTGATAAACAGAAAAAATCTTATTAAATATTATAGTATTATAATAAATTGTGGGGTTAACAGTCATAAATTATTTTACATATATTATGAATTATAGGCACATATAATTTTGAACATGCACATATGCACACACTACGTTGTGTAAAGAGTTTTCTGTAGTTATAAATTATAATGAGAAAAGCTTGAAAATTTGAATAATGCTATTGCATTACCTCAGAAATCATGATGCTTAACAAATGCATGAATACCTTTATGGGATTGTACATATTTTTATCTATGTAAATACACTAGAACACTGAATTAATAGCTTTTTCTGAATTATTTTGAATAAAAGCTTTGCCAGTATTTTTGAGAATAGTAAAATACACTCTTTTAATTATTTATATGTTGGTTAAATGCTTAGAATTTCATTTTTGTTTTACTGGAAATTAAAGTGATGAAGCAGTAGGTCAGTTCTTTAAGAACTGTTAGGAGACATAGTTTCTAGGTGCATAGAGAATGATGAACTTGATAATTATTTTTAAGGACTATCTGGTTATGAAGACTATATTTTAAAAATACAGTGGATAAAATAAATCACAATGTCTATTCTGGCTATTGTTTATATACCTGATTTAAATTAGACAATTTAATGGTGTAGTGAATAAACGAATGTGCATTGAGTGGTATCAATTTCATTTATGTGACATTCTAACTCACTTGAAGCAAGAGTCCCAATTTGTACTTCAGACATCTGGAGGCTTCGATAAAATCCGCATGATGTATAAGCAGTACTGGCCTCATTCACTGCTAACTTGATAAAGATCTGAAAAGATAAACAGGGACATCTTTCCTGTGAGAATGAATCCCACATTCAAGCATCACTTTTTGTGTAACAACTACAGTTAAGGCTATTTTCTGTGTGTGTGCATATGTGTGTTTCTGTGCATGTGTGTGTGTGTGTGTGTGTGTGTGTGTGTGTGTGTATGAATTAACCATAATGATTTGCATACATTTAATAAGAATTCATTAATTCATTTTCAGAATAGAAAGGCATCTCTGCAGGACCTCATCAAATTTCAGGGAAAAATCCATGTTCACACTTTGTTATTGGCACCAGAATATGTTGACATTGACTTATCTGTGCCTTATTCTGCTGAAGATAGACATGCCTCCAGGCAGCACCTGCTGAGATGTCTGGATACCCATTGTTCTCTGTTTTTTGATCCATGCATTCTGTACCCTTCATATGGCCCCAGGATATACTATCATTAAATTCTCTAACATGCTGTCATTTCTCTCCAGGTAGCAAAGTGATGAATGCATTATTAATTAGCCCAACCTTTAAATATAGAGTTGGACATGTGTCTTGCTTTTGCCAATGGAGATTTTGTAAATGTGATCCAGATAGATGCTTGAAAAATATATTCACTTGGGAGCTTGTCTTAGCTTGCTGTTCTTTGGAAAGCTACCACAACATCGTATGTATTAGTGCAAGCTAGTCTGCTTAAGAAAGACACATGACCATCACCTTGACACTGAGCAAATTGCCAACACGTAAATTCCCCAAGGCTAACCAGCCTGCCAACCTCTCATATACAATGCGGCCCTACCTGAACCAGCACAGACCAGAATAACTGCCCATTTCACCTATAGAAATATGAGTAATAACACATTTGGGGAGTTTTAAACCAGTAGATTTGGAGTGATTTGTTATAAACAAAAAATAAAAATAATAAATTATCGGGAAAAATCATGAAGAAACTTAGAATTAGAAAATAGGTGTATTTATTAGTTTTTAAATAATGATGTCTTTAGATCTTAAAGGCTTAGAATTTGACAATTCATTTTCTGTTAACTAAAATAAAACTGCTTCTGTAAGCAAGGACAGAAATAAATATATGCCCAAATGGAGAAGTTCCCAAGTTTCAAAAGAAATGTAAATAATAAAAATTATGGATAATTATTTCATGTTATTGTCTGAGACAGTTTCCGATTTAAAAAATAAAACAAAACTTCCCCTAAGGTATAAACTATAAGAATAAATTATAATAATGTAAGGACAAAACTATGAGATATGAAATGTAAAAATAGCTAAATATTCAAGATTATATTAAAGAGAAAACATTTCTTTATTGTCAGGCCCCCCGTGTCCATACCGAGATGGGCTATCCATCTTGAGCTGGGATTTTTCTAACATGACTTGCTAAAATATAGTTGTTTGATGATTGACCTACTTATGCTCCATTGTCTCATTCATAAATTTTAGTAATAAATACCAAGTTTTGATCTCTCTATTTTAATTTTTATGAGGAGTAAAGGAAATAATGTGTGCAAGCATTTAACAATAGATGTAGTACAAATAACATTTTCAGAAAAATTAATAATTCATATTATTAGACCATGTTCATCTGCATTATATTTTTCTGATATATCATTTATATTTTAAAATGTTTAAATCTGTTACAAATCAAATTAACATATAGCAAATTTAATTATCTTTAGTGTATTTAGCATAAAATTTAAAGGAGTGCCCTGCAGATGGTCATTAAAGTTTATTCTACTTGTTGATCAAACAATAAGAGAGATCGATTTTGTTAAGTTTTGATTTTTAAGAAATAAAATGGATTTATTAACATCTTTATTGGCAGATTTTGATTATCAAAGTTATAAAAATTGGTATAAGTAAAAATACTCATAAATTATTTATAATGTAGTAAAATGACAAATAATTTCAAATGCAATATAATATGTCTAATCACAGCCACATAGGACCTGGGGACAAAAAATATATACAAGTGTGTGTATGTATGTGTGAATACTCAATTAAACCATTTGGAATTAAATCCAGATGATTGATTTTCAATATAATTCAAGTTAAATTTATGAAAAAAATTTAAAGATAAGGTAGTAACATAGAAAAGGTTAAGAGGAGGTTAAGAAGGAGGTTAAGAAGAAGACAGTTGAATTTAACAACAAAAACAAATATACAGCAAAGACATAAAATTAAATATGCAAATTAAATCTGTGAAAAAATAAATTATACATTAAATTTACTCAGTAGCATTATGCTTTAAGAAAATTTATCCCAGAATTAATTAGAAGTGAATAAAACAAAATAAGAAAGATGAGTGGAAATTCAACATATGTCAAATTGTCATTCATGAAAAAAGAACAGAAAAATGAAACATAAGCAGTAAATAAAGATTTAATTTAGATGTACGTTAAAATTGAGAGGTTCCAATTTTACACATACATCAGGAAAATACAGGTATCCTTCACAATTTAACTCTTGCTATTCAAATATTCAATGGAATTTCTTTAAAACATATCTAAGATTTATTTTTTTTATTTAAAAACTCACATGTTAATGTAAATGTAGATGCTAGTCAAATGTTAAGTTGCCTCTGCTGAGAGGGAAGAATGTAGACTGCATTGCAGTGATGTTCTACTAGGAATGCACCTCATGCTTACATTATTTAAGTGGATTGTGCACTTTGCCATCATCCCCACATTTTTAAGCTTATATGCCTTCTAAGAAATTAGCCTGTTAAGGTAATAGATGAGTTTAAAAATATGAAGCCAATATTTAGGAAAAGTTGAAAATAATAACTATATCCAGAGAACTCAAGTCACAACAGCCATAAACTTGGCCATCATATCTGCACAATTTTGCATATAATTGTTCTTCTGCTGAAAACATAAAGGGAATCATACAAGTCTTGTTGGCTCTGGCATGCTTCAGTCACTGCTCGACGTGAGCATAACTTTTAAGAGAGACAGAGAAAGAGAGAAGGACATTTGCTGTGGTTTGAGCATCATAATCACTCTAAGATGCCCTTGACCACTAGTTTGATACTGCGAAATGATTGCACAACTTTATTGTTCTAAAGGTGAAAGCAATGAAGGAGAGAGATGATATATATTGAAGGAAATATGTTTCAAAGCAAGTTTGGAAATGTTAGGAAATTTAAGAATCGTGAGCATATAAAGGCTAAAAATGAAGGAGCTACTGATGACTGCTCAGCTATAGGTATCAATCTATGTTTCAAAATAAGAAATAAATACATAAATAAAATAAGTAATGAAATGGCTATCCTGAAAAGAAAAAACCACCTTGTGCATTATTTAAGAATAGGAGAGAAAAGAAATGCCTGGTCAAAAAGGACCCAACAATATGCTAACATGATGGAAAGGTGAAGATTTTGCTATGCTAAAATATTTGCCAATGCATAATTCTAAAAGCACCTAGTAAGAGAATATAAAAGAGCCCAGTGTCCATTAAAGGGCATTTGATCCTAAAGCTTAGATAGTGAAGGAGTATTTAAATGATTAGGAAGTTAGCATATACAATTTTTATCTGATACAGAACTCCTTCATTGATGAAGTCAAAAGTGTTTAAGTGTATTTTATAAATATATGTATATATATATATATATTAAGGTAGTAGATTGGTTTGTGTTGTTATTATTTATTTGTTTTTTAATGTGCTGTGAAATGAAAGTGGTTTTAGGGTAATATAATATGGACTTCTATTTTCTCAAATATTCCCCAATCATACATTTTAAATACTATATTGGATGAAGATAATGATTTGGTTTTTGTTTTTGTTTTGTTTCAAGTGTTTTTTTTTAATATTTGGAATTTTTTCATATGTTCCTGAGATGTAATTATTTCAAGAATAAAATACAAAATTTCCAAAATCTGGCAGATACTTAAAAACAGAAGAAGTTCAGAGGGTGGTAAGCAAAGTTTAGTTTTAGGACCTTTAACATTAAAGAAAGAGCAAAAGCTTTTGAACTCAAATATTCAATATCAATTGATGATAGAAGTAATGAAAGGAGAGATAAGATGGTTTTACGCCTGTCAGCCTTAATAACAAGACTCATGCAACATGATTAAATATGGAGTCTATTCTAGCAAAGTTTGAAGATGACCACATGGGAGGACACAGACTCCAAAAGGATGGATCAGTGCTCCAAAGTGGAGATGTTTGATGGTCATTTATATAGGCAAGGTCTAGGGGAGATTATCAGGGTTACATCATTTTCTACATAGGGTTATTGAATAGATATAGCAATTTGGTTACAGGCAGTTTCTTTGTTGGGAAGGATATATTTCCCATTTCATGTTTACGGATATAGCAGTCAAGGGGTCTGTTGTCTCAGCCAAGAGATCTTTTATCTCAGGGCCATCTGGTCCAAGCCGAGAACAAAGAAATAAGTAAGTTAATCTATAAAAATAAATCAGTCATTAAGATGTCAAGCTCCATCATTCATTCTCTGAAATCAACCTTCCTCAGAGCCAAATAACTTTCAGAAGCCCCAAATATACAATCTATTTATCTTCTTTTACATACCTATGTTACAAGAACAACTCATGCCAACCCTCTCTCCCTTTCACATCTCTGTATTGATATTGTCTGAATCTGATGAATCTGGGTTGGACTATCTGGCTCAGTTTAAAATCTTTATGGTATTTCTACAGCCTCCTAATACCAATATTTATTACTTCAAAACAAATCATATTAAAAGTTGGAGTTGGAGGATTAATTTATAATAACAGTCTAAGCAATGCTTTCTAATCAAGAAATAAAAGCAAAAAAAGCCATAAAGATCTTATTAATACTTTTTTCTATATGAAATTTAAAAATTTCAACAGAAAAAATGCATTAAGTTAAAAAATGATATTCTGTGAGTAAATATTTTAATATGATAGATAACACAAAGCTAATTTCCTTGATTCATAAAGAGATAATAAAGGTCAGTAATAAATTCAATACAAAGTGAGATTATTACCATAATGCATAAAATATCATTGACTTATCTAATTAAATAAATGATAATCAAAATAATGAGGATACCTATTTTGTCAAGGTTGTGTTTAAAATCTCTTAACTTACTAAAGAGTATACAGAGTTTGAAACTTCTAGCAATAAAAATCAAAATTTACATATTGTATATCTTAGCAATTTCACTGTTAGGAATTTGCTCTATTTTTATATTCAAAAAAGCATTCCAATACAATCATTGTGTAAAAGATCTAAATAAATAATTATTAATAAATATAAAATGTAGAAAAAAACTAAAGAAATTTACAATTTTAATAAAAAATAGTAACTAATGTGGAAAATCAGGAACAAAATTTTCTAATGATGTAAGTCACAAACAAATGTGTAAAAGCAAAGTGACAAAATGTGAAAAGAGGAAAATTTTCTGTCTATGAATAAAGGTTTTCATATATATGCTTGTACAAAACTTGCTGAATAAACCACAATGATTAAGTTTGAGGAAGAAGCAACTTAATGTGATCTTTTATTCATGAAATATAGTATCATCACATTATAATCATTGAAATGCAAAATTCCTAAAATTCCTATATAGTTGTCTTATTTTAACAAAGACAAGAAACTGAATTTCAACTAAATGTCAATTGTTTTTGTTCCTTTTATTATTTTGTTATTTTGTTTCTTATTGGTTTATAGCTGCCCCTAAAGTTTTTGACTGATTTGGAAAAATTTCCAAAGTAAAATTGGTAATAACCTAAAATTATCAAAGTGATATTTATTAATATATTCAACATTTTCTGAATTTATTTTAATTAATTAAGAACATTGAAATAAATAAGTCCAGCAAATGCCAGATATTATGTTTATATAAATCGCTTATAATAAATTGAGACTAAGTGATTTCAGTGAATTACGATTCAAAATGATACCAGTTTTTAATACAATGATACAATTTTGATACCAATGATACAATTTTACTATTTACTATCTTCATTTATTTCCAATCAGTATGTAACTATAAAATGTAAATATTCTACATATTGATTCAGTAAGTTAGTTTATACTACCAGAATATTACAACATAAATATTATTCATAAGTGTTTTAGCTAATTAAAATAATTTCAAGTAATTTAATGACCCTAAGATTGTGGAAACTAACTCTAGATGTCATATTTACTTGTATAACATATCTTAATGATATTTTTTTACATATTATGAATGAAAAACTGTATGTCGAGTTGGTATTCATCATAAATAAGATATGGGAAATATAAACATACTAGAACATTCTCTAAAGGATATGTCATAATTCATAAATATGACAAAAATAGAAATATCATAAGGAAGAATATCATAGAAGAATATTTTATATCACATTAATATAGTACATAGTTACCAATGAAGTACTAAGTTTATACTGGTTAATATTTCTGTGATCTTTGAATTTATATTTTAAATAAGACTTGACTGAGCATTACTGGGAAACAGAAATGATTGAAATACAATTATTATACCTAAGGGAAATTTCTGAGTCACACCAAAACACACATGATAAATTATTTACAGAATTGATTTCTGGTAGCAAGCAATAATTCACCTCTTAAAAATTATTGCTCAATTTTTAATTAATAGATAAAAGTCATAATTTCAAAAACTAAAACAACATTTGATGGTATGATTGATACCACATTAAAATAATATTTAAAGCAAGTAATATATTTAATAGCAAAGCAGCTAATAATGTTTGATCATAAAGCAGGTAATATCTGTTGGAACCTATCCAGTGTTTAAGTCGTGACTTTATTTTTTATTCAGAAAATAAAGAATAATTTGTGGAAAAATAATAAGGGAGAAGAAGGTCAACCGTTCCCTAATTTGGGTATAAAATGAGGAGAAAATTTAAAAAATAACTGCTTTTGTCTAGGGTACTATGAGGTAGGAGAAAGGGAGAGAAGGGGTGGGGGAAAGGGAGAAGGAAGGGGGAAAGAGGAGTGGCAAAAACAAAAAGAAAGACATAGAAACAATTTTTTCCCATGATGGTTTAAAAGAACCTGGTTATAATTGGTTGTGTAGGTGTTTTATCAGTCACTGGAAAGGTATGTGGTACAAATAAATAACAAGCTACTGTAGGCAGTTAGAGGAAAGAGGAGAGCAGATAAGAACAAAGTAATTGAAATGACTGAGACCTTAGTTTATATACTGTTTTTACCACTTTCTACATGAAAATATTAGCAAGATACTAGAAAGCCTTTATAAGCATATTTTTTTATTTTACAGTGCTTATCAGTAAGCTTTACTAATATAAATAATCAAGTTATTCATGCTATTGTTGTCGTTTACATTAAAAGCCAGGAAATCTATGTCAGAGAGCCTGTGATTTAAGTAGGTTGTGTTTTATTGCCAAAGAGGAAGAAGAGTTAAAAACTTTATACACATAATATCCTGAAATAAAAGAAAACAACTTTATTTAGAAGATTTCACCAGTTTTGAAGAGAGCAAAGAGATAAAATAAACAAATAAAAAGTAACAAATGGTGTATCAGGAAAAATTCTGAGGCTTTTATACCAGATACAGTTTCTCAATTGATAAATATTTTAATCAGAGCTGAGCTTTAGGATAATTTATCTGACAGGAAGGAATGAAATGGATAGAAATGGAGAGGAGAGGATGGTGAAAAGAGAAACTCCAAAAATGGAATTCATTAAAAATTCCATTTTAATGAATTAAAAATGCATTCTCATTGTTATTAGTGGTGAGATTCTATTTTAGAAACTGGAAAAATTTGTACTCATAACTCAGTTAGGTAAATTCACAGATTGTTTAACCCTTTTATTGAAAGGCTATTGATGAATGGATACGAATTCCCTAACAAAACATTCAACATTCATTAATTATTTTATGATCACTATATATTATTACACTTTTGGAATAAAAAGAAAGGAAGAGACCAGTTCAGTGAATCCAACTCCTTAACCTCTTCCTTTCAAAAAATAAATAAATTTGAAGTAGACATGGTAGCATGAGCATATGCACATAGTCTCAGATATTCAGGGGGCTGAGATGGGGAGGACTGCTTGAGTCCAAGGGTGTTAAGTCCAGCTCAGGAACATAGTGAAACCTCACTTCTAAATAGAAAATAAATTTTGGAAGACCCTTTTTTTTCTTTTTTAATTGGAAGTTGTCACAGAACCAGAGAGTATAACTAATATGTTAAATATGGCAAGTTGATAAAACTTTTCAAAAGTCTGAAATTTAGTATTACTCATATATTAAAAGTGGTAAATTTACTGAATGGAAACAATATGACATAAACCAGTTCATAACAAGTACAATTCACAGGGTTAACATTATGAGATGGCTGATAAAAAATAAAATAAAAACCTAATAGCAATATAGAAAATATTATTTTTTGTGTTTTACACAGAAAAATGGAAGCAAAACGCAGGCACACAGTACAATCATTTAGTTCTTCTGAGAGGGAGAGCCTAAGACGGATTTATCATGATAACGTCATTTAATGATGAATATTTTTCACAGAATTCTAATATATCTGCTCTTAGCCTGGTTCTCAGACTTCAGCTGAAGTGTTATACACAGTTCTGAGAGTCATGATTTAAGGAGAACATTGTAAAGCTGGAATTCTTTCAAACGCTAGCAGTGAGTGTAGAGAAAGAAAAAGAAGCCTTGTCACAAAGAAGTCCCAAAGAAACAGGATCTCCTTAGGCAGGATAAGATTTCAAATAAATATCTTTTCAAGTATTTGAAAGTATTCCACAGTGATTTGTGTTTAGATATTTTACCTGGGACTCTGAAAAATAGAGTATTGGAAAACAAATGTGCATATGTAATGCCATAAAAATATTATTATAATTAGAAAGGCCACTTTAAATAGCTTCAGAAGGTCACCTACATGGTTATGGTTGTAAGATCCATATCACTGAGTTGTTAAACAGATAATATAGCAATTGTGGGGAATTTTAAAGCATGCAAAAATAAGCCAATGTAGATGATCTTTCACTTTCCTTCTTCCTTAAAAATCTATGGCTTTGTAAAAAATGGAATGTTTTTTTGACACCAATGCAGTATATCGAAGTTAATATTATTTTGTCTTATTATAATTATTTATTTTTTAATCAGTTTGTGAAGCTCACTTTTTGGACATAAATATAAAAGATTTTGTTGGCCATTAAAAATTCTTTAAAAATTTCTTTTGCTGTTAATTAGGAATGCCCAGGTAATTCCTGCTGACTTTAGCATGTCCAGATAATTTTAAATATTTTAAAGCATGATCTCTATTAAATGGGCCAGGGCAAGTCAGGAAAATTAATTATTAGCTTTACTGAGAGACCAAAAGAGAAAACAACCTGAACTCAGATTAAAGCCACAGTCAGGGTAAGACAGAAATATCTTCCTGTACTTGGCCCAGCAGGCATGTAGATCCTCAGTTGACTATATCCAGACAAGGTGAAGTATCTCATCTGTGAAAACAGAGCTTATCTGCAGGTGACCAATGTCAGCCAAGTGAAGGAAACTGCAGGACTCTTAACTTCTCGCTCTAAAACAGGAGAACCCTGAAGAAGCACACCTGCTCATTTAATCTTGTCTTCTGGAACACTGGCAAAAGTTCACATAGGAACAGAAAGTTCCTGTTTTATATTTCTGCTATATGTACATTTATCATTTATGCATAGTATTTTGTGTGTATGTGCTTAAACACAACCCATGTGTTTTCACATGTATGCATTCTGGCAGTTTGTTTTATTCTTTAATCCACATTTTGTTTTAAAATAAATCACATGAAAATATGTGATCTGGTTCTATTATATTGTTTAGATACTGCTATGGTTTGAATTTTCCTTCTGAAACTCATGTTGAAATTTAATTGCCAGTATAAAAATATTAATAGGTGGGACCTTTAAGAGATGATCATGAATGAATTAATTCTGTTACACAGGAGTAGGTTAGTTATTGTGGGAATAGGTTTCTGATAAAAATGATGAGATAGACCCACTTTCCTCTCTGCCTCATGTACTTGGTTTATTCTTCAGTCCCTCAGCTATGGGAAAGACTTTGCCAGATGCTGGTGCCATGTTCTTGGACTTCCCAGCCTCCAGAGCTGAGCTAAATAAACGGCTATTCTTTATAAATTATCCGGTCTGTGGTATTCTGTTATAGCAGCAGAAAATGAACTGAGACAAAAAATTGGTACTGAGAAACACACTTGTTGCTTTAACAAATACCTGAAAATGTTGAAGTGGCTTTGGAACTAGGTAATAGTAGAGGCTGGAAGTATTTGGAGGAACAGGCTAGGAAAAATCTGCATTGCTGTGAATGGAGCATTATAATGATTCTGATGAGGTCTTAGATGGAAATGAGGAGAAAGATATCGGATATAGGAGTAAAGGTAATTCTCGTTATAAAGTAGCAGAAACCTTAGTTGTGTTGTCTCTATCAGAGGATATTATGTAAGGCAGAATTTAAGATGAATGAAATAGAATAACAGATGGAAGAAGAATCTAAGCAGCAAAGCATTCATCCTACTGCATGGCTACTTTTAACTGCCTACAGTGAGATGTAAAAGCAAAGAAATGACTTAAAAATGGAATTTATAATAAAGAAAAAAAAAGCAGAGTGGAAAAATTCATAAAATTCAGAACCTGATCATGTAAAAATTAAAAACGCATGTTCAGGAGAGCAAAGAGAGTGATTGACCAAGCAACTGTTTGCTGGAGAAACTACTGTGGGTAGAATAAAGCCCAGTGCTATTTATCAAGACAATGGAAGTAAGACTTTGATGGCACTTCAAAGAACTTTGAAGCTGTTCCTTCCATCACAAGACCAGAACTCTAGGAGGGCAGAGTGGTTTTGAGAGACAAACCTGGGGCACCTTCCTCAGGCTTGCTACCCAACGCCACTTCAGGTCTCTGCTCCCTGCATTCTGGTGCAACACTCCTCAGCTGTTCCTGCTGCTCAACTGGGCCCAGGTATGACTTGATTCACTGCTCTGGAAGATATATTCTGTAAACCTTGGAGGCATCCATATGGTGCTATGTTTGCAGGCTTCCAGAAAACAAGAATTATGGGGTCAAGGCTTCCTCCACCTAGATTTCAAAGAATGGCACATGCAGCCTGAGGGTCCAGGAAGACTTGTTCCAGGGACAGAGCCACCACAGAGAGCCCCTACTGTGGTAATGCTGAGTGGAATTCTGGGATGATAGCCATCACTGAGCATCCCTGCTAAGGACAATGCCAAGTGTAGCTTTGGGAGTGAGTCTACCTCCAAAACCATAGACTGTAGAGCTACTTGCAGGTAACTCCAGTCTGGCAGACCTATAGTCATGGGACTCCAATATGGGAGAGCTAAAGCATGAACTGAGACCTGCAAAGCTACAGGGGCATTGCTGCCAGGAGCCTCGGGGGTCAACTCCTTCCCAGTGTGCCCAGAATGAAACAGAGTCAAAGGAGATTATTCTTCAACTTATTGTCATTTTCTTTGTTGGGTTTTAGACTTACTTTGGACCAGTTACCCCTTTTTTATTGATGATTTCTCCATTTTATAATGGAAATGTCTATTCTATGCCTGTCCCAACATTGTATTTCATGAGTTGATAATTCATTTTAATTTCACAGACTCACAGTTATAAGAAATTTGCCTCAGGATTAATAGTGCCTTGAATCTCACCCATATCTGATTTAGATGTGATTTTTGACTTTGGACTTTTGAGTTGGTGCTAGAATGAGTTAAGTGTTTGAGGGCTATTGGGATGCAATGAATGCATTTTGTATGTGAGAAAGACATGCGTTTTGGAGAGTCAGGGATGGAATGCTATAGTTTTAATATTCTTGTCAGATCTCATGTTGAAATTTAATTGCCATTGTAACAGCATTAAGAAGTGGGTCCTTTAAGAGGTGATTCTACATAAGGCCTCCAACCTCATGAATGAATGAATGTCAATATTTTGGGGAGGGAGAAGGTTTCTAATTAAAAGGACAAGTTTGGCTCATTTCCTTCTCTCTCATATACTCACTTCACCTTCTTCCCATTTGTTCTTCTGTTCTCCCGTGATGGGATGAGTGTGGTCAAATGCTGGCACCATCCTCTTGGACTTAGCCTCTAGAACTATGAGGTAAATAAACTTCTATTCTTTATAAATTACCCAGTTTGTGGAATTCTGTTATAGAAGCAGAAAGTAGACTAAGACAGATGCTCTGTAGTATTCTGTTACACAAGGTACTATAATTTAATAATCTGTTCCCATATTGATGGGCAACTGCTGTATTTTCCAATTTTTACTCTACAAACAGTGTCATTTATCTCCTGTAATTTTTGTGTAATAGATTCCTTAGAGCATATGCCTAAAAGCAAAATTGCTAGATCATTTATGTATTTTCAAAGTTATTAAATATTGCCAAATTATGCTTTAAAATCTTTTTTCCCCAAGAGCAATTGCTGGATTTACCCAAATGCCTGGCACTAGATAGGAAATCCAGTTCAATGTTACATAATATTGATAACAAGAATCCTTGGATTTTCCTGGGATTTATTAGATATTTTTAAATATTTTATATAGGGTACAATGAGTTAGAATGTCTTAAAAAATCTAGGCAGTATGAAATAGTTGTTGATGTTCATTTTTATTTCAACATCATTGAATTATACCAGGGATCAGTATCAATGTTTAGTGAATGATTCTTCAGTGTCTAATTTGATAATCACGATAACTTAGAGACTTAGTTTATAAATGTTAACTTATATTAAAGAATATAGAAGTGCCTTTATATTACTTGATTAAATTTTACCAGGGCATACTCTATTAATTATTTTCTCATATCTTGTAGAATTTCAGTTGCTTGCATTTTATATACAACTATTTTAATAATCCAGATTGGTCTGTTTTATTGTTTTTATTCTGTTGTTTCATACTAGATTCATGGCTGTACTAGTATTAGAAAGAGACTTTAATATGTGAGATTTTTATATGTATAAGAGAGGTACTTATTTGAAGATACAGTAAAACTGCTAGATCTAATACATTTATAGTAAGTACCAAGATAAATATGTTAGGAAGGAGGGACATGTTATAAATATCTTCAAATTGATTATCTTTAATGATTCTGTACCATTCAGTATTGTCTTTGTGACCATTAATACTCTTTTCAGTATTTTTTTTGTGATCATTGATACTCTTTTCCATTGTTGGTTATTTGAGTATTTTTGCTCACATATATACAGACAATCCCTGACTTATAATTGTTTAACTTACAAATTTTTCAATATGCAATGAGTTTATAGAGATAATAACTTTATCATAAATGAAGGGACATCTGGACTTATGATGATTCAACTTATGATTTTTCCACTTTATGATAGGTTCATCAGAGTATTAAATGCATTTTTAACTTACAATATTTTCGACTTACAATGAGCTTATTGGTATATATAACCCAAGATAAATCAAGGAACATATGTAATATTTCCTGCCTTTCATTTGTTTCCTGTTTATTCTGTAACTGCTGTTCTTGTTCCTGTAAATTTTGATGGTAGGATTTTTAATTTGATTTATATTAAGTATTTCAAATGTTTAATTGTAACTTTTCTCTTTCATTCAAGACTTATTTGGGAATATATGTGCTTGATTTCTAATTTTATAGTTTTTGTACATTTAACTATGATTTCTACTTAACAGTTTTATCATCAGGGAATATGGTATATATGATAATGGTTCCTTTTTTCACATTGCCCCCAAACAGCTTCAGGCTTGTACCACCATTATAAAGTGATACACCTCTATTTTTTTAATTTTTTCATTACTCTTAATAACTTTGAATAAAAGAAAACTTGTCCATTACTTAAAGCTTTGATAAAATTTGTATTGTTACATGAACTTCATATTGATTGAATTTACTTGGAAAATATAGAATATATATTTCCATTCCTTGTGATTGCTAATATACTTACATTTATCCTTACGATTATTTAAAAATGAACTCATTGTGTATATTCAAGGTATAAGACATGATGTTATAGGAGATATATATATATATATATATATATAGTACAAAGATTACTGTAGTGATACAAATTAACATAGCTATCATCTCACATAGCCATACTTTTGTTTTTGTGGCAAGAGCAGCTAAAAGCTACTTAATTAGCTTGAATCTCATATAGTGCACAATTTTATTGCCTGTAGTCCTCATGTTGTACATTAGATCTCCAGACTTGTTCATCCTATATGTTTGCTAATTTCAATCCTCTGATCTACACTTCCCTGTTCTCTTCTCCCCCATCCCTACCCCTGATAACTGCATAACTATCGTTTTGTTCTTTATCTCTGTATATTGTAATATATATATAACTACATACATATTACATATCATATATAATTCTACATATAAGTGAGACCAGGCAATATTTTTGTTTCTGTGTCTGGCTAATTTTACTTAACATAATATTCTCCAGGCTCATCCATGTTGTGGCAAAGAGCAAAAATCTCATTTTGTCTTATGGTTGAATATATTCCACTTCATATATTAATATATATCAGTTTGTTTATTTATTCATCCTTTGAGAGACACAGAGGTTGTTTCCATATCTAGTCTATTATAAATAATGCTTAAATGCACATGGAAGTGCAGATACCTTTAGAAAGTGGTGGTTTTATTTCCTTTGGTTATGTACCCAGAAGAGGGATGGTAGCTTAATGTGTTGCTTTTATTTTTAATTTCTTTGGAAATTTTTTACTGATTTTCCATAATGGCTGTACCAATATACATTTCCATCAATAGTGTACAAGAGTTACCTTTTCATTGCACTCTTACCAACATTTGTTATATTTTGACTTTTTGATAATAGACTATCAAGTGTGCAGTGGTATTTCATCATGGTTTGGATTTGCATTTCTCTGATAATTAATGATGTTGAATACCTTTTCATATACCTGTTGATCATGTTCATATCTTCTTTGGGAAAAAATATATATATTTTATCTTCTTTGGAGAACTGTCTATTCAGACCATTTGCCTATTTTTTTAATTGGATCATTTATCCACTATTGAATTGTATGATTTTTAAAATAAATTTTGGATATTAACTCCTTATAAAATATATGGTCTGAAAATATTTTCCCAATCCATAGGCTACCCTTTCCTTATATTGATTATTTACCTGTGTGCAGAAGCTTTTTTAGTTTAATATAGTCCCGTTTATTTATTTTTGATTTTGTTGTCTGAGATTTTGGTGTGATATCCAAAAGATCATTGTCATGACCATGAGCAGAAGTTTTCCCTTTCTCTTTCAGAAGTTTTATGCATTTTGGTCTTTTTATTATTTTCACTATTTTATTTGTGCTTTGTATGCTCAATTATTTCCCATCCTACTTCTTCTCTTTCTCCTCTTTTTTCATTTTTATTCTCCCAGCCATTCATTCATTTTTGTTTTGATTTCTTTATTCCATAGGAGTGTCCTGTTTTCCAAGTACATAGTTCCCAACTTGTCTTATTTCTCAGTCACTAACTCTTTTTTTTTGAGACAGAGTCTTTCTCTGTTGCCCCAGCTAGAATGCCTTGGCATCAGCCTAGCTCACAGCAACCTCAAACTCCTGAGCTCAAGCAATCCTTCTGCCTCAGCCTCCTGAGTAGCTGGGACTACAGGCATGCACTATCATGCGCGACTAATTTTTTCTGTATATTTATAGTTGTCCAACTAATTTCTTTTCTATTTTTGGTAGAGATGGGGTCTCACTCTTGCTCAGGCTGGTCTCAAACTCCTGAGCTCAATCCATCCACCCACCTCGGCCTCCCAGAGAGCTAGGATTACAGACATGAGCCACCACGGCCCACCTCAGTCACTAACTTTTAAGATGCATCTGATATCCATAACTCCATAGTCTTCCAGTGCATTCTCATATTGAATTAACTCTAAATTTATATAAAATGGAGTTCTCAGTTATTTTGTTTTCAACTACAATGTACATTTTAAATATTATGTTTTACCCCATAATCATATATGTGTGTGTTGGAATCAGTGGAGTTAAATTGGGATTCAATCAGATCAGACCAGTTCACCATATTTATGCTTATAAAAATACAAAGTTAAATACACAAAAGTATATGGTAACACACTCAGATGTACATACAAGTTTATGTGGCTTTTGTATTTGTTATGGCTGTTCAAAGTCTTTCTATTCCACTGGACTGTAGGAATCATGTATTTAGGAATCATGACACAACATAATAAAATCTATGTAGATTAATACTGAATTTGTATGAACTACCTAAATCAATTTATGGAACATTTCAAGGAACAACATTTTCCATTACATTAATAAACGAAATACATTTTTATAAGTGACATTCAAAAATGTGTGATACACTACAATGTGAAATAAACATAATTAACTGATATTTTAAATAATACATAT
This sequence comes from Avahi laniger, assembly GCA_963575035.1. NCBI lineage: Eukaryota > Metazoa > Chordata > Mammalia > Primates > Indriidae > Avahi > Avahi laniger. The sequence goes on from CAUYSK010033370.1 coordinate 101,907, forward strand.
TCATATATATGTTTTCATATTTCATTTTTGGTGCACATAACACAACTTTAAAATAGATTCCTACTTTCGTTTTAACTAATTTCCAAATCCGAAGTTTTCTACCTGTGTGCCATTGTAATATCAGTGATCCCCTTAACCTCCTCAGCCCCCAGTGAAATTTCCCCAGGAAATGAAGAAAACTTCCTCTTCCAGGGTGCCATACAATGCAATCAGCCCAGTGTGTGCCTTAATAAAAAATGTTTGGGTGCTGTCTTAGTGACCTGATGGATTTGCAAGATTCATGACTGTAAACTATGTCTCTGGCAAAAAGTGATTTAGATATACAGAATTAAAAATTCTTGGTCAGCTGCCTAAATTTGAATGAATTTCCAGGGTAATCTTTTAAAGAATATGCAAACAAAATGCACACTATATTATTTTATAAGAGGTTCTAAGCATCACAAAGCTTTTCTTAACAATACGCAAGGTCTTAGTTTTTTTTATTTTTTTGTTTGCTTTTGTTTTCCCCATCTTTTCTCATTATAAGTGAAACTGAGCAAGGTAGTCTGCTTAATAAATTTTGTACGTGACTGATTTTGACTCTGAATTTATTAAAATTTTCTTTCTAAAAATGAGAAAAGATGGATATTTGAAAATGGATGATAGGGATGAGGCTATGATCATAGAGCAATCAATTTACAACATTCTCATAAACAATACACTTACTGTGCTGTGACTTGATTTTGGCCTTTTAAAAGCTATGGTGAGGCTGGGCACTGTGGCTCACGCCTGTAATCCTAGCACTCTGGGAAGCTGCGCGGATTGTTTAAGCTCAGGAGTTCGAGACCAGCCTGAGCAAGAGCGAGACCCCGTCTCTACCAAAAATAGAAGGAAATTAATTGGACAGCTAAAAATATATAGAAAAAATTAGCCGGGCATGGTGGCACATGCCTGTAGTCCCAGCTACTCGGGAGGCTGAGGCAGTAGGATCATTTGAGCCCAGGAGTCTGAGGTTGCTGTGAGCTAGGCTGAC